>CAUZXS010000777.1:45000-70000 GCA_963585895.1 Sepioteuthis lessoniana
AAGAGTTGCCGTTTTATCTTATCAGACATATCAGAGTTTCATACGGTCTATAATATGTTAATATCAGTCGACGTATTGTCTATGCGTATGATGACATCGTGTTTAATAGATGAGATATTGCTACCGAGGCATTTGAAGTCATTGGACTATTTTCTTTAAAACACATGAACTATGTTTTATCTTTCTTCTCCAGTTTAGGTCGTACAGATTCGGCTTAGGCTGGTGTATTTGCAAGAAGCGCAAGATCAGCGATGTAGTCTGCATGGTTTCTGCGAGATATTTTCTTCTTGCCTTTTTTTTAGTTTATAACCTTTTTCTTTCCATTGACGTTCCTACTATGTAATCTAGGACAAGAGAATACACTGACTGAATCTTTGTAGAGGGGTAAGACACCCGACTCAATGAATGTCTAAATATATGACGAGACCCGATTCCGCCAGCCAACCCATGTAAGCTGCTTACACCCATGCATCACTGTTTACACTGATGGAACAAGACGGCTTTGTCAAAGGTCTGTATGCTACACATTATCTAAGAAGATCGTCATAAAATGTCTTTGTCTTTCAGATTTCAGGGGATGCCACATCGAGGCCTGCAGCATTTCTGCTTTCAATTGCTCTCAGAACTGTTTATCTAGTTACCCAATGATAATTTATTCAGGAGGTTTTTCTGGGACTTCAAGAGGGTATCCTTGCAGATCCTTGAAATGTTCTTTCCACTTCTGAAGTCTTTCTTCTTGAAAGGCATCTTCTATCTTTGATATCCTGATCCTTTTCTTCCTAACTTCATTTACTGTTTAATATGCGTTTAACGTTTGATTTGGTTTGGTTTGTATGAAGTCAGCTGCTGCTTCTAGATGGGCGGTAAGAACGTTTTCCCATTCGTCATGTCGAGTACGTCTTTCACATGTTTCCCATAGAGTACCAAACCGGTTTCTTATAGTTACGGAATATTCAGAGCACATATTTTATTGGCTAGCGAGTACAAGTCATATAGTGATTTATTTGTCTGCCATTTATTTCCCGGTATATTCAAGCAAATTTTCAACGAAGCGATTCTTTCATCTGAAGATACTCCTTCAAGGGTGGAGTAAGTCTCACAGCACATAGCATTGATTATCCACTTATTCTTTATAGATACATAGTCAAGCTGAGACTTTCAGGTATCCGGGTATCTTTAAGTTCATAGTTTCCCCTTCTTTTCGTAAAATTTAGTGTATTGGCAGGCAAGCCTGTTTACGGGGGCTAACTTTGCGAGATGTTCGCAATTTCTATTGAAGAGTCGTGAAATCACAATTCATTATTTTTCCTTTCCTTACATGAGTATCTATTTCCCCAGTTTGTGTTTGGGAATGTGTCGAACAAGGTTTGATTTGCTCATCATAGAAAAAGATGAGGTCCGTTTCATTTCTGACATTACATGGCTGTAACAAAAGTGGTGTATTTGATATGGGTGACTGTTAGATGTAGCACTCTTCTTTCTCGGTCAGATTACTTAGAGATTATTGAAGAAATGCTGGATTATCCACATAAAATTCAGTACATTCTTTATTACCCCATGAAATACACATAGGGAGTAGATAATCTCTGGAATATCAAAAACAGCTAGAAAACAGGTACAATATCAAAAATTGTTGAATTATTCATAGAATATAAAAAAAAATAATTGGATGATCTCTAGAATATAGCAAAACTCTAGTTTATCAAGAAAATAGTCACAATTATTGGATTGCTCGCAAAATATCCGAAATCGTTTGATTACCAAAAGAATATCCATAATTATCAGATTATCCAAAGAATATGTGAAATCGTAGGATTACTCGCAGAATATCCAAAATTGTTTGATTACCAAAGTAAAAAGTCCTGGGGTGTCCTCGTGGTGTAATAGGGGTGCCCTCGTGGTGTAATGGTTAATGCGATGAACTGCGGAATCGTAGTACGCGAGTTCGTACTCCAGTCGCGCTATTACGTTCACTTTCGGGCAAATACCCTTGGGAAAGGTATGAACCCCCTTATTCTCCCTCCAGCTATGGATAAATAGTAGGACGGACTAGGTTCTTCAGCCTTGGTGAGGCAACTAGTCTAGGAGATGGAAAACTCTGAATTCAAACCTGTTAAACTCCGCTTAAAAATTGACCTTGTGTCATATCCTGCCCGAGCGGAGGGGTTGGTAAATAGTACCAAAGTAAAAAGTCAGTTAAGTTGGTGACCATAATTGAATGCGACCAGAAGGTTCCCTTTTCAATAACTACTACACCGAGTAGTAGGGGAGGGTGCTACTCCTTTCCCTGGATTACTCCACTTTCCCCTTTATACGTACCTTATATTCCTGAATGTTAAGCAAGGAAGTATCAAGTACACTTTTAAGGTCTTTGGTATGACGTGACCTGGGATTGAACCCAGGTCTCCCGGTCCACTGGAAAACACTCTACCCACTAGACCAATGAGCGGTTTCGAAAGAATATCTATAATTATTAGATTATCGAAAGAATATGTGAAATCGTCGGATTACTTGCAAAATATCCCAAATTGTTTGATTACAATAGGAATACACATAATAATTGAATAAGCAATCCGATAATTATTGGATTATTCAAAGAATATCCAAAATAATTGGATTAGCCGTTGAATATCCTGAATTACTAGATTCTCTGTAAAATATGCAAAATCGTTGGATTATCAACAGAATATCTAGAATTGCTGGATTGACCACAAACTATCCAGAATTGTGGATTACCCATGAAATACCTAAAAATGATTATTATTATTATCCCCCCCAACAAAAAAAACTTATTCCAGGCAACCTGAAGACCTTTCGTTGACAAAGAAATTAATGAAAAGAAAAGTAGATTTTTCAAAGTCGAAGAGGACGCAAATTGAAATGAGACGAAAGGTGATCGAAAAATGAAAGCGAAAATCAAAAAGAATGCATAAAAGGTAAAAGAAGGAAGAGAATAGAATATTGCTGGAAATGTGAACGAAAATATGAAAATTTAAGGAAAAAGGCGAAAATGCCATAAGAGAAGAATAAAAAGAAAAAAGACAAAAGAAACATCAGAATAAAGATGATGGTGAGATTATAATAATGCTGGAGTTTTAAAGAATTTGGAATACCTCTACAATGCCATCACTCCCAGGTCCACTCTGACCCAGAAAGGTAGCACCTGATAGGGTCCGATCAATGAGTCAAATAGAACTGTTAGACATTTAAACTGTTCGCAAACAAATGACTTATGCCTAATTAAATTGCTAAAAATAGAACTGTATTTACATTTAACACTGTGTAAACAAATAACAGATGTTTAATTGAATTGTCAGCGATACATAGCAATACCCGGAACTATTTAACTTTTTTGATATGCTTACAAATCATGTAAATCTAATATATATGTGTAAATCGACGTGCAGTAAAATAATTAATATATAAAAATTAAAATTTATGAAATTTATGAAAACTGATGTAAATATCTCAAACGATCCTTAAAGTAAGTATGTTTTTGTTAAAGGCTTAAATTGACCAAAAATCTGCTTGATTGTTCCTAAATGTTTGTTAAGTGCGAGATAATTTTTTAATTTTTTATTTTAATGGTCAGTGAATTCAATTTTTCTGTTGTCATCTAACTTCATCGATCATAATGATGAAACGGGTCATTTCGTAAAACATATTTTTCTAGTCCTTATGTTAAAGGTCAATGCTAAAAGGGAGATTTAATTTTGCTCCACCCTAAATAAAGGTTAACTGGACATGGCTCATCCACTCACATGAGGCTGAGAATTTTTAGTTCAACCCCATTGCTTTAAACCTGTTTTCATTGGTCAATGCATCTGAAAAGGGGTTTCTCTATTCTTGTAAGATATAATTCTGAACTAGGATTGGCTAACCAATGGGAATATGGCTCCTAATTGTCTCTTATTGGACAACTAGTCGGAAACTTTTTAGTCCAGATATTAATCTATAAAAACAGGATGGTAAAACGAATCCTCAGAGAGAATGAGGAAAGAGACCAAGAGGAAACTCCAGACTCCCAAAGAAGCATTCCTTCCATTCTAGACCAGAGGCACCCCGAACAACCTTCATACTTCAGATTTTACAAAATTTCAAAGTCCCAGATTTTAGAGACCTTAGCGTCAGAATAACTGCACCTCATCGTCACTCTTAATCTCTCGATATACTTTTTTCTTCTTTGTGCTAGAAAAGCAAACATTGTTTTTCTTGTTATTTTTTGTCTTACGAAAGAGTTTTAATAAAATCTATATTTGTTATTTGTTAACAACGGGTTTTCTCTATTCTTTGAGTTGCTTGACAGTCTAGCCACTCATAAAACCTGATCGTCAGAAGAAGATCCGGCTGAATTGTGTCACCCTCCCGTTCATGGATCTTACAAACACAGCATGGGCACGGAAGGATTTGACAACGCAAACAGTCGGAAGCAAATGTGGTAGTCGCGAACACAACAGCCACAAGTACTGTGACTAGTAATCATATCGCATTGGGCTCCGTGACTAGCATTGGACCACATATGTATAAACATGATTCTGCATGAAATAACCTACAATGGTTGATAGCCCATAAAACTCAACCAAATCATATATATCTAACATATATGTATAAAAAGGATTTGGCATTAAATAGCCTATAATGGTTGATATGCCTTAAAACCAAACCAAAGCAATGAAACTGTAAATTTCTGTTTTTCCAATTATTTCATCGTCAGGGATCAAGTGACAACCTCAAGAGAATGACTCACTGTTTGACAAAATTTAAAGAGCTAATATGAATCTGATTTTAAAGAAAAATAGTTTGAATATAGCTTGCTGAATTTTGGATAAGATTTAAGCTTAATAATAAGGAGGCGGAAAAGGAGAAAAAGAAGACACTAAAAGTGACGTTGTCCTTCTGATCCCTTCATATCGATATGACAGTGTTTGCAGACCACAAGAATTTTTGCCCAATCGGCTGGGGCTGTAGAATACACCAACTACAACTCCACAGAGTGGTAAGACCTCCCAATGAGAGTCTTGGATATGACATTAAACAATCATGGTGAGGTTCCACGGATGATGGAGCGTTGGGGAATGCAGAGCACCTCTTCATTGCCATTGGTCCCAGGTCCACCTGATAGGGTCCTATCTATAGGTTAAATATAATTAAACTACATACATATGCTAAACTTAATTGTTTGAAATAGAACTGTTTGACTAAATGAATAGCTTGCAATAGAAATATTTTTGATAAATAAACTGTACTTATGCTAAACTGAAATGTTTGAAATAGAACTGGTTATTTGTATAAAAATGGATTTGGCATTAAATAAGGTATAAAGGTTGATATGCCATAAATCAACCATCAAAGGAATCAACCAAAAGAATTTACCTACAACGCCTCTGTGCGAACCCAGGATGTAGTCTAGAGGACTTTCAAGAAGTGGTGGATGGTAGGGACGAATAGAGAGAAAGTCAGGAGAATCGGTGCGAGGAAAGCGACTTGATTAAGATGAGGATGAAGAAGAAAAACGAGTGGAAAAAAAAAAAACAAGAAGTCGGAGTAGAAAAAATATGTGAAGTAGGAGGAAAGATATTGGGACTAGGCAAAGCAATTAAAAAGTGAAAGAAGAGGCGGAAAAGGAAGAAGAATTATTTAGAGGGGAATAAGAAGAAAAAAGGAGTAGAAAAAAATTAAGAATTAGGCTGAGAACAAAACATGAGAAGTAAGAGGATTGATTTGAAGACAAGGGAAAACAATAAGAAGAAGGAAGAAAAAAGAAAAAGGAGACAAAGAAGAAGAAGGGATAATAAGAGAAGAAGAAGAAGAAGAAGAAGAAGAAGAAGAAGAAGAAGAAGAAGAAGAAGAAGAGTAGAAAAATATGTAGGAGAAGTCGAAATGTTAAAAATTTGGTGAAAATATTTAGTAACCAGGCTAAAAAAGAAGAAGAAAAGGATGAAGAAGACTGGATAAATGAGGAAAAGAAGAAGAAGACGGAGAAAAATAAGAAAAAGAAAGAAAGAAAGAAAGAATGAATGAATGAAAGAAAGGAAGGAGAGTCAGAAGAAGAAAAAGTTGAAGAAGACTGGATAAATGAGAAAAAGAAGAAGAAGGTGGAGAAATATAGGAGGAGAAAGAAAGAAAGAAGAGTCAGAAGAAGAAGAAGAAGAAGAAGAAGAAGAAGAAGAAGAAGAAGAAGAAGAAGAAGAAGAGGAAGACCTGATAAATGAGGAAAAGAAGAATAATGCGGAGAAAAATGGGATGAGGGAGACGGAAAAGAAAGAAAGAAAGGAAGAAAGAAAGAAAGAAAGGAAGAAGAAGAAGAAGAAGAAGAAGAAGAAGAAGAAGAAGAAGAAGAAGAAGAAGAAGAAGACCTGTTAAATGAGGAAAAGAAGAATAAGGCGGAGAAAAATGGTATAAGAGACGGAAAAGAAAGAAAGAAAGAAGAAGAAGAAGAAGAAGAAGAAGAAGAAGAAGAAGAAGAAGAAGAAGAAGAAGAAGAAGAAGAAGAAAACCCGGACTATGGAATACTTAAATGAAGTTTTTAAGTATATTTTTTGGTGAGGGTTGCATTGTTATTTAAAGATGTATAAATATTCTTTAGAGTTGTTTAATAGTTCTATTTTTGGAGAAGCCAGAAATTTATCCCCCACACCAATCTCTGATCTCTCATTCTATATTCTTGCATTGCAGAGACATTCTCCCGAGATTATATATTTTTATTTCCAATTCCAGGATTCCGATTTCAATAATTTCGAACGCTTGAGAACATTGCTTATTTAAGATGCTTTTATTTATTTTTTCATCCTTTTTTAAAAACAAATTCGTTCCTCGTCAGGAAATGATCTGAAATATTTACTGTTTATATATATATATATATATATATATATATATATATATATCGTAATTATTTATTGATCTATTTCGATAGCTTTGTAATAGGAAAAATGTCTTCCGCTATTTAATAAGCAATATTTCTCATGGGTTATCGCCAGTTAACGACACGACTATGGACAGAAATGAATAGAAAGAAAGGAAAAAAAGAAAGAAAATGATTACATGAAAATGTGTCGTATTCAGATTATCTATCTTCGCGTGTTTTAAATCAGCCAAAGCAAGAACATTGCCCACGAAGGGTGTCCCATCGAGGTGTAATGGCTAGCAAGTTTTTCTAGCCCAACCACTGAATAGTAAGTTCGATCCACACAAGGTAACCTATAATTGCTGCCTTGTGACTAAGCTATGCTTAGTTAAGGAAGGGTCCCAATGGCGTAGTGGTTAAGGTGTTGGACTGTGAGTTCGAACTCCAGTTAGGATATTGCGCTTAATTTGGGACAAATACCCACGGGAAAGTTATGGTTTAAGAAATACCCAACTGTTCTTCTCCAGCGATGGTTTAGCACTAAATAACCTACGGAAGTTGAAACGCCATTAAATAAAGAAATCAAGGCAAACCAAAAATTGACCAAAGAGTAAGGTGGTAGCCATAACAATAACAAGAAAGATATGAACAAGATTACGCAGAGGATACTTGAAAAGAGAATCAGGATCCCTTTCCCTTGCAGACGAAACGGTAAACGATTGCCTGGAGTATAACAAGTTTTGAAGTTTCCATTTAAGGGTTTTCGATACTTTTCTTTGAAGATGCATCACCCAGACTGGTTGATATGCCGTTAAAACAAATCAAACAGTTAATCAATCAGAAAATGGAGGAAGTGTCTTTCACCCCAAGAAAGACGATCTCAAAACTCACTTAAATGACCGGCCTGAATAAGCAATGCGTTGATATGTGTATCTAAGTGATATTTACACACATGGGATTCAAACTGTAATAGTTCAGTCGGCCGGGGTTGTAGAATACACTGACTGCATCCATTTGTAGGGAATAGAAAAAAGTAAAATGATTATATTAGATTAAAAATAATTATTAAAAATAGGCAGAAACTCCCAGAAGCCCCTGACAGGAAGAGGGATGACTCATGCGCAAAGAAAAGGAACCATCCCGACAAAAGAAATAATCTCGTTTTCTTTCAGCTCTGACCAGCGGAGTGACAACACCGAAATCCTTCTTGTCGGTGGTGGAGGGCGTCACGCATCTGTCTCTTGAAGATGCGTTGGCTAACCTTTCCACAAGTAGCAGCCGCCTCTTTTACTAACGACTCACGACTAAAAACACCGAATAATGAACTCGTCAGAATCACAATTAAGACACCATACAACGGATTTAATGACTGCAACTGAAAACACCGGATGTAGACATATCTCCTGAAATCGTCTAACACGTTGTTAACGCTTTAAATACCAAATTTAGACATATATATTCAAGAAACAACTAACAGATTTTAGCACCTTGACTGAGAGATTAAACTATTTCATTTGTATTCAGGACGAATTTCCCCACCCACTGAATGGTTGTTGAACACAGAAATAAAGGCAACATATGTCCTATCTTTTACTAACTTTTTCTTTCATATAATTCGTAGAGTAAGAATATAATAATGCAGAATTGAGTCAGATTGCAAACAATATCATAAATTACCTTTGAAACTCAATAGTTTCCTAGATATGACACTAAACAATCTGATGGTGAGATTCTATTATTGCAGGAGGTTTGCGGAATGCAGGGACCCCATCAGTGCAATCACTCCCAGGTACACTCTGGCCCGGAATATTAACACCTGATAGGGTCCTATCAATGAGTCAAATAGAACTGTTTGACATTTAAGTTGTGCGCAAACAAATAACTTATGCCTAATTGAATTGTTGAAAATTGAACTGTTTTTACATTTAACTGTGTCAACAAATGACAGATATTTAATTGAATTATTATTGATACATTGCAATACTCGGAACTATTTTACTTTCTTGATATATTTACAAACCATATATATCTAATATACATGTATAAACATGATTTGGCACTAAATAACCGGCAATGGTTGATATTGCATGAAACTAAAGCAAAACAAATTAATGAAACAAAATTCCTGTTTTTCAAATAATTTCGTCGTCAGGAATTAAACGACAACTTTTAGAGGAAGACTCACTCGTTGAAAAAATTTAAATAAAACTGATATAACTCTGATTTTAGAGAAATATAGACTTAATATTCCTTGCCGTATCTTTAATTTGCGAGGTGGGGAAGGTTGACCTATACGCCAGGTAAATGTTTAACCCAGAATCTTTGAGATAAGAAAATTGATGTCGGCTTATATACCAGGTCGGCTTGTATGCTGCAGTTTGCAATGGGTAATTAAAACGAAACAAACAAACAAAACAAATTTATCGAATTTGTAAAAAGATTCATTTCGTTCTGTTTCTGACTGCCCTTCTCCCGAGACGATGACGCCCCAGCAGAAGAAGCAGGCAGAACTTTCTTGAAATAGACATGGAATTGGTTTATTGTTTTGATTTACAGTGTATCAGCCCTTTACATATCATTTAATGTCGAATTCAATTTCAAACAATTCAGTTTAGCATAAGTACACTGTTTACCTCTATATAGATAAGACATTATCAAGTGATACCGCTTCAGGCCAGAGTGGACCCAAGAACAATGTTAATAAAAGGGGTACTCCGCATTCCCCAAAGCTCCCGCATTACTGGAACCTCACCATCAGATTGTTTGGTGTCGTATTCAGGACACTCGTTAGGGGAGTCTAATCCCTCTGTAGATATGCAGTCGAGGTAATCGGCAGCCCCGCCCGACTGGGCCACAGGACATTTGTAGGAGGAATCTTAGCCCTCTGCAGAGATGCAGTCGGTGTATTCAGCAGCCCCAGCCGACTGGGCCAAGACGGGGAATTATCTCTTGACCGAAAAGCCAGATGTGCTTATTCAATTTTTACGTGAGTTCTGTCAAACCCATCGCGAAAGGGAATGAATATAAACCCAATAGACTGACCTAGAGAAAAAGCTCTTTTTGTAAAATGCTATTATTATCGTCATCGTCATAATCATCAGTGCCTGGTTACAGCACGGATTTCCCTCTCCCTCTTTCACTCTCCCTCTACTTTTTCTCTCACCGTCCCTATCGATCATCACTCTTAATAAGTCCTCTAGACGACACACAGTATCCGCACAGAGCTGGACGATGTACATATTTACTATTAGTTAGGGAGGTGCCCGTGGTGTAATGGTTATCATCGTAGGAAATGGACACGGCGACATGAGTTCAAATCCTGGACGAGACTGATTGCATTTCACATGGCTCTAATAACTTTGGGAAAGGTATGAATCCAATAATTCTCCCTCCAGCTATGGGTAAATAGTAGGGCAGACTAGGTTCTTCAGACTTGGTGAGGCAACTAGTCTAGAAGGAAAACTCTGAATTCAAACCTGTTAAACTCCACTTAAAAATTGACCTTGTGTCATATCCTGCTCGAGCGGAGGAGTTGGTAAATATGGTACATATTTACTAGTTAGCCGATACTGATATGTCCGTGCATTGTAGTCCTTAGGAGAACGTCGCTAATGAGTTCATTCTTATTTTACCTGTAGTCTTCGTCTTACTTAGATGGTTGGTGGGGATTGGAGTATAGTTTCTTTTTAAAGGCACTACTTCCAGGATTTGTTCAAAACAGCCGCTAGCTACTTTGAGTAGTTACCGTGAAGCTCACGCAGCAGGCATTTCAAAAACGTCCAAGTACAGAGATAGAGTAGTACTTACATGGCTACACTTGGGGAGAATTCCTGTTTTATTTTATATGAGATATTAGATTTACATCAGATCGTTTACCTGTCAGTAGCATACTTTACCTATGAATAGGTTTTTATCGTTTTCAGGAGATGAGATATTGCTACTGAGGTATTTGAACAGGTCTACAAGTTTCACTGGCTTGCCATTTAGTTTAATTTTCGGTTTTGTTTGGGTTTTATGGCATTTCAACCGTTGTTGGTTATTTAATGCCAAATCCTGTTTTTACGTATTAGATTACGCGCAAACTCATTTTCAAGATAAATTCTTGAACGAACTGAACTCATTCTTTTTTTAAACAGTTAAATGGTTTCAAGTACTTCTATCTAACACAAATATTTCTATTTACAATTATTGATTTGTTTACACACAGCTACGAGGTACATACAATAAGTTTCCATACTTTTTTCGTATGGGCACTTTATTTTGATAGTACACACATGAAACTCTAGTCCCCTTCGAAGTAATCTCCTCTGGTTGCAATGCACTTGTTGTACCGTTCCAACAACTTCTGGGAGGCCTTTTCCGACGGAATATCTTCATGAACTCCCTTTAAACCTCAACATAACAACCCTAACCCTAATCCTTTGGCCAATCAACTCTGGTATATTGACTTCCTTACTCCTCCCACACCTCTCATCATCCCTCACAGACTCCCTGCCTTCCTTGAATCTCTTATGCCACTCAAAAACTGATGCACGATCCATGCAAGATGGTCCAAAAGAAGTCTTAATCATTCCATACGTTTCTGTGGCCTTTTTTTCCAAGTTTAAAATTTAAATTTTATTGCATATCCTTCTAAAGTGTCCTCACGTCCAGACTGCATTTTTGAAACTCACCAGTTGTGACTATCAGGCTTTAGTAGGGTATATTCCAGTTGCTGCTGCAGGTGTTCATTTGAACCTGAAATCATAAAAATTGGTCAGTCATCTCATAAGATATATATAGCAATAACTTACTAAATTGTCAAGAGTCTGCGACAATTCTAAATACCCGTACGAAAAATGTCTGGAAACTTATCACATGCTCCTCGTAAATGGTTCCAAGTATTGCTATATATCACTATTTGATTAAACACCAGTCATTTGTTTACCCACAATTAAATGATGAGTGTTATCTCTCTCAAACAATTCAACTTAGCATAAATCATCTGTTTGTCGTCAGTTTAAATGTCAAACCGTTCTGTTTGACCTATTCATAGGGCCCTTCCAAGAGCTACCACTCCGGGCTAAAGTTGACCGGGGAGCAATGGCAATGATGAGGTAGTCTATATTATCCAGAGCTTCACTGATTGGACCCACGTTAACACATTGTTTAATGTTATATCCCGGACAATCGTATGACTGGGGATTTTGCCCCGTGTAGACCTCAATCGGTGTATTTTACGGCCTCAGCCGACTGGGTTGTGACCATATAGTGACATGATGGCAACATCTTGAACGTGATTAAAGAAAAATGCCATCAAATATACTTTTGCATGTAATTTGTTGATTGATTTTGATATATCCTTAAATGGGAAAAAAACTTTGAATTTTTACCGTTTTAATGATAATAATTATTACTATTATAATTATAATAGTAACAAAATAATACTAGTTCAATTTAGAATATTGTGGTATAATGAAATGAACATAGCTACCCGAGTTCGAATCCTGTGTGAGACTTTACATTTCCCATAAGGCTAAGACTTTTGGAAAAAGCTAGGAATCAAACTATTCTTCCTCTAGAAAACATGGCTCTTTAACTCTTTAACCTTTGTTGTATCGCAACCAGCCAAGTAACTCTGAATTCAAACCAGTTGTAGACCTGGAAAGGGTGGTCTCTATGATACGAAATGCTATATGAGATACACCCTCATGATCAAACCAATAAATAGGACCAGTGAAATAGAAGAATTTATTGCAATTTACTCATGAGAGATTGTAAAAATAGGGAAAATCATTAAAAGTGAAAGTGAAAAAAAACATTCACTTTGGATTGGTTCTATAATCTCATGCTTTAGCATATAATCAATTTCATTCTTTTATAACTTAAACTTTCTGGGATTCACTCAATATAGATGTTGTCTAACTGGTTTGTTTAATGATATATAAACCTTGGCCAATCAACTCTGGTATATTGATTTCTTAACTCCTCCTACACATCTCATCATCCATTACAGACTTCCGGCCTTCCTTGAATCTCTTATGCAACTCAAAAACTGATGCTCGATTCATGCAAGATGGTCCAAAAGCAGTCTGAAGGAATCCATACGTTTCTGCAGCATTTTTTCCAAGTTTAAAACAGGATTTTATTGCATATCTTTCTTGTAAGGTGTCCTCACGTCCAGATTGCATTTTTGAAATTCACCAGCTGTGACAATCAGGTTTTAGTAGGGTGTATTCTAATTCTAGCTGTAGCTGTTCATTTGAACCTGAAATCATAAAAATTAGTCAGTCATCTCATAAGATATATAGCAATAACATACTGAATTTTTATGAGTCTAGGCCAGTTTTAAATGCCTGTACAAAAAACAAAAAAGTCTGGAAACTTATTGAATGTACCACGTACATGATTTCTAAACTCTAAATGCAGTTACATTTTTAATCGAACCAGTGCTCATTCTTTCGTACTCTTTAAGATAAGGGAGTTCATGACCTTTCTAAGGTAATTTGGCTAAAAAAAGAACGTAATAGCATAA
The DNA here is from genome assembly GCA_963585895.1 of Sepioteuthis lessoniana. NCBI lineage: Eukaryota > Metazoa > Mollusca > Cephalopoda > Myopsida > Loliginidae > Sepioteuthis > Sepioteuthis lessoniana. Next base: position 58,359 of record CAUZXS010000777.1, read on the forward strand.
CAGGAGTTTAAAATCGCTTCCCACGATGCCGAAGTCCATGAATTTAACCATTACACCACGATGACACATCTCATATTTAACTGGTTTAGATTCTGCTCGGTTAGTTCGGTTAGGCACATCTGTGAATATATCTTTATATTCCATAATTAGCCGCTTTTCTCCTTTATAAATCAATAAACAAATTATATGCAAAAGTAAATTTGATGTAATTTTTCTTTAATCACATTCAAGATGTTGCTATCACGTCACTAAATGGTCACAATCCAGTCGGGCGAGGCCGTAAAATACAACGACTGCATCTCTACACAGGGGAAAAGTCCCTGTCCAAAGAGTGTCAGGGATATAACATTTAACAATTTGATTTACGAGGCTCTAGTCAGTGGAGCCTCGTAAATCAAGTATGTGATAGCGTGACATCTTAACTGTTCAAGCACCACCGAATTTTTCAGTTTAATGGGGGATCTCTTTTCTTCCATTACTTGGGTGTTTTCAATTTAATGAGATGATACCTTTCCTTTCATAACTTTGGACATTTTCAATTTAATGGGAGAATCTCTTTCCTTCAATAACTTGGGGCATAGTCAATTTAATGAGAAGGTACCTTTCCTTTCATAACTTAGGGCATTTTAAATTTGAAGGGGTGATCTCTTTCCTTCCATAACTTGGGGTATTTCACAGCATTGCTTTCGACACCATCACGTACGGTGCATATTGATTCAGCTTCCTTTCTAAAATGATGTTTCTTCATCATATTTACATGCCAGACTTGCATTTAATTTCTATGCTCAGGTGTATTAATCACATAACCATCATCATCATGACCCTCTTCCGCTACTTGTCCCTATCACCCATCCCTCTCGGTAGGTCTTCCAGTCTACATCCTGTATCAGTACAGAGCTTTTGTAGATAGGGTCAAGATGGTCAACCTACTCTTGATCATCTCTGTGAAGGGATCCACGGGAGTATATAACTTAGTGGCTCCCGCTTACTTCTCCAGCAGTGTCTTGCCTGTCTAAGCTTGGATGGTTTTGTAACATATTGGCCCTCGACATAGCCGTCAATCAAGAGATGCACCTGTGTAAATAAGCGGAAGGGTGGAAACAAGTGCATCCGGTCGAAGATATCGGAATATCACCTTGACCTGTGGACGTGGTTGAATTCGGTGTAGATGCGTACACCCACAGGAAGCAAATGTACGTCAGACAATTATATAACCAGGTGCCACAGACGGCTTGAGTTAGTTGGAGTTCGAGTTGCAGTTCCAGTTGGAGGTAGGATGCCGGAGTGAAAACCAGCTCCAGACAGAAGGCTTGGGCCCTCAGGACCCACGGTTGAGCAGCCCAACGGAATGAGGAAGATGTGCTGCTATGTTCAGAGGAACATGGAGTCAATATGTGGTAGTCTGTCTCCGTCTCCAACTCACCTCTCACGCATAACCAACATCAACCCTTTCGCAACCCTTTCAAGAATAAAGAGTGAGAGTTATATTTTTCTAAAGTGTGTTTGTTCGTCATTATTGTTGATAATGTTTTCGAATGTATATGTATATGTATGTGGCTATACAACAGTTTTTAACATAGGTGGTAGGTCCGAACAGCTGCTGCTTTGTGGGATATTGCCTCCTGGGATTTTTCAATACGGCTCGCAGCATTCTCGGGCAATTACCGTTTAGCTTACTCCCCCTACGCTTAGTCAGCGTCCATGTGGTGAATCTATACAGCAGTACTGACACAACCACTGCACGGAAAAAACTGCGCTTTATCTTCTCGGATAGGTCTGACTTCCATATGACGATCGGGTTTTGATGGATGTTCACGCCTTCGTTAGTCACGTATTGATGTCATTTTCAGTTGATGAGACTCTGCTTCAGAAATAGGTGAACTTGTCCACAAGTTTCAGAAGCCTTTTATTTCATGTCGAGATGTCACTACTTTGATCAAAGCACCTGAACTCCGTTTTGTCTGTGTTGACGTGGAGACCAATGCCTCCTGCTGTCCGTTACGGACTCAATAGTAGGGAATTGGCTTAGGTCAGTGAATTTGCAAGAATAGCTGTGCCTTCAGCATAGTTCACGTCTGTAATTGTTCGAGTGGGGTATCTTCAACTTCTTGCCTTTTCCAAAGTAAAGCCATTTTCATTTAGATAGTCTTATTTTATTCGCTATAGTGTATGGGCCTTGGTATCGGGCCCTAAAGGGCCGCCCATTTAGAGGTAATAGAGTGAGTATTCATCACCCTCCTCAAAGTTCTTGATTGGAATTATCCTATTTACCAACCCCTCCGCTCGGGCAGGATATGACACAAGGTCAATTTTTAAGCGGAGTTTAACAGGTTTGAATTCAGAGTTTTCCTTCTCCTAGACTAGTTGCCTAACCAAGGCTGAAGAACCTAGTCTGTCCTACTATTTACCCATAGCTGGAGGGAGAATAACTGGATTCATACCTTTCCCAAGGGTATTAGTGCTATGTGGAATGCAATTAGTCTCGTCCAGGATTTGAACTCGTGTCGCCGTGTTCATTTCCTACGACGATAACAATTACACCACGGGCACCTTGATTGGAATTATAATTGGAGGAAATCAAGTAACCCACACATCGATTTTTTAGGCATGCTATGTCTCCTTTCCTGGACACAAAGACCATTCTAAGTCCTGAGGTTTGGGACTCCTAACTTACAATGTCAAGAATTTTTTTGTTCCTGCTTTATGCGTGTAAATATAAGAAAGTCTGACGAAATAGCCCAGTTTCATGGGGTTGTAGAATACACCGACTGCATTTCTGCTGAGAAGAAACAGTCCCAACCTAACGAGAGTCTTATATATGACATTGAACTATTTGATGACAAGGCTCCATTGCTCCAAGGTCCATTCTAATCTTGAAGTCATTCAGTGATCATTGACATTGAAAAAATAAACAGGATCAGTTTCTTTATTGAATGGCATATCAACCTTCACGGGTCACTTAATTCCAAAGCTATCATTGTGGAAAACCATTAGTGGAGCTATTTAATCCATATCTGGATAGAATGAGGGTTCACACCTTTCCTAAGAGCATTCCTTCAAAAGTGGAGGTTCCCATGGCGTAATGGTTATCGTCGTAGGAAATGGACGCGGCGAAACGAGTTCAAATCCTAGACGACACTGTTTGCATTTCACATAGCACTAATACCCTTGGGAAAGGTATGAATCCAATTATTCTCCCTCTGTTGTATAGCCATGATACAACAATACGAATAGACAGATGCAGGGAAATACGAAACACTGACGACTCTCCGTTGTTCAGGTACGAAACGTTTATTAACTCCTTAACTTTAGTTTTTCGACACGAGGAGAGAGAAAGACACAGTCTTTACTATGCTGACTGTACTATCTGACCCAACAAATGCGCTGCGCATCCCGTAGCCCCCAGCTAGACTGGCCTGGCGCAGAGTCGAATTTCAACTAACTTCTTTTTCAAAATCACCAAATTATCAGCCCATCACTTCCGGGAATGACGTCATTCACACCCCAATCACATTTCCTATCTGGGATTTTTATTATGATAATTGTGATTGTCATATCCTCTGCGCGCGAGCGTAAATTGTACTCAATGTGTGTGCACCTGCATTAGGAGCCAAGATTATAAAGCCCAACCAAACCGAATGATAAAATATAATTAACGAAAAATGATTAATATAAAAAAATCATTCCGTAATTATATTACACCTCCAGCTATGTGTAAATAGTAGGGCAGACTGCGTTCTTCAGCCTTGGTGAGTGAGCTAGTCTACGAGAAGGAAAACTCTGAATTCAAACCTGTTAAACTCCGCTTAAAAATTTACTTTGTGTCATATCCTGCCCGTGTGAATGGGTTGGGTAAATAGGATTCCATCAAAAATGGAGTTCGAACTGGCAAACGACGGTCTCATATTCCAGTACTTTGCCATTATACGACAGTGACACCCGAAAGAGAGAGGTCAAGAAAGGTCATAAAATAAACAAATGCAGAGATACTCTTGGATAAAAGCAGCTAGAAAGAGTCAGTCTGAAAGTTGTATTTAGAGTTTGAAAGCGATTGGCCCAAACTTGCCAAAATTACAAACGTTATCATATTTGTTTGATAAATTCAAACTATAATATCACTGGTTAAATAAGCTGGAAGTTAACGTTGTTGAAGCTAAAATTAAAATGGATATATTTGGTTATTACATTGAATGGCTTTGCGTGATTTATATTCAAGATGGTGGAAAGAAACTCGAGGTAACATAGGGTAAAACGAATAATAAATAAAACAAACGCATTCAAAGGTTTGGTTGAAGGGGTTGGGTTGAGAAAATGTTGAAAGGACGACTGTCTATCATTTAGGGACCCTCGTGAATACAGCGCCACGGGCTTCTCAATCATGCAATGCCCGACCGTCGCATTTGTAGATAAAAGCCGGCAAGTTGAATTTGAAAATAGCAGCCGACACATTTGTCAGAGCGAGGAAGTAAAAAAGCAGACAGCATCAACGGAACTTTTTTTTTTCATACTTCGTTCAGGTGTTTTGCTTTTGTTTTTGTTATTTTTATTCACTCAAAACATTATTTCCTCAGGGTTTCACTTATCTTTTCACTTGTTTCAGCCAAACAATTATTAGACATCTATCTATCTATCTATCTATCTATCTATTATAGTCTGCTCCAATTTTATAAAGTCTTTTCATATCCATCTATCTATTTATCTATCCAATTTTGCTTTAATCTTTTGATTTAAGAGTGAATCAATCATTTCATCTTTCTTTCTTTCACCATTTGTCTTTCTTTCTGCCGCAATGTTGTCCTCTTTTTCACTTTCTTTCTTTTATTTCCTTCATGAATTCGCTTTTTTTTTTCGCTCACTTTGTTGTCCTTTTAACTTTCTTTCTTTCTTTCTTTCTTTCTTTCTTTCTTTCTTTCTTTCTTTTTTGCTAGCTGCTCTCTTTCATCGATTACGTATATTGTTTGTTTGTTTGTTTCTTTGTTTGTTTCTTTCTTTCTTTTGCTCTCTTTCTGTCTTCAATGAATTTCTTTCTTTTTTCTTACTTTTAGACGCCTCTTTCTTTCTTTCTTTCTTTCTTTATTTCTTTCTGTCTTTCTTTCTTTCAACTTTTAGTCGTCCGTTTCTTTCTTTCTTTCTTTCTTTTGTCCATTACTATTTTTTTCTTTTTCTTTCGACTTTCAATCATATTTTCTCTGTTACAGACCTCATAATTACTTTTCAAAATTCCAATATTCCTTCTTTTTGATATTTTGTTTCTTTCATGATTTCGCTTTTTTTTTGCTCACTTTGTTGTCCTTTTAACTTTCTTTCTTTCTTTCTTTCTTTCTTTCTTTCTTTCAACTTTTAGTCGCCTGTTTCTTTCTTTCTTTCTTTCATTCTTTCTTTCTTTCAACTTTTAGTCGTCCGTTTCTTTCTTTCTTTCTTTCTTTCTTTCTTTCAACTTTTAGTCGCCTGTTTCTTTCTTTCTTTCCTTCTTTCTTCCTTTCTTTCAACTTTTAGTCGTCCGTTTCTTTCTTTCTTTCTTTCTTTCTTTCTTTCTTTCTTTTGTTCATTACTATTTTTTTCTTTTTCTTTCGACTTTCATATTTTCTCTCTTACAGACTTTAATGTCAATATTCCTTCTTTTTTTATATTTTCCTTTATTTTTGTTTCTGATTTTACCGTTTTCTGTCTATTTCTTCCGTCTTGCTCGTCTCTTTTCGTAAGGACGCAATTTTCTTGTATACTACAAAAAAAATATATATATTATACCTTTTTTCTTTCTTTTTAAGTGTGAATTTTTACTTTTTGAAATTAAATTTCCACGTTTGTTCGTTGTAATTTTTTCGCGTATAATTTCTTTTCCGTTTGTTCAATTCATCTGCTGATTCGTTCCACGCACTTGGTTTCTTTCTTTCTTTCTTTCTTTCTTTCTACATTATCTTGTCAGTCTACATTTTCTATGTATGATAAGATTTATACTTATTTTCCAACATATCTATCTATCTATCTATCTATCTATCTATCTATCTATAAGTGTAGCTGTCATTTGTATTTTTGATAAAGCTCTTCTTTCTTTCTTTCTTTCTTCTGTTAGCTCCTATATTCGTATTATTGGATATGTATGTCTTTTCTAAAAGCACGTAGCATGGAAGCATATATGTTTCCAAGAATATTTTAATTTTTTTAGATATTAGCTGGATCTATCTATCTATCTATCTATCTATCTATCTATCTATCGTATATTTTTCAAGGTTATTTAAATGTTTTCCTTTTTCAGTTTAATGTATGTATGTACGTATGAATCTATCTATCTATCTATCTTGCTAGTTATCTTCCTTTATTTCCATTTACATAAATGGAAGGCACGAGGCCTTGAGGTTTTGGGGAGGGGAAGGGAGGGGTCTTGGCTTGACTGTGTGTTCTAAGGGGAACCTAGTTAGCTATCTTCCTGTTTGTCTGTCGATCTGTCTATTTACATATCTGCCAGTCTCCCCACTTTTAAATACAATATTCTATCTATCTATCTATCTTCTTCTGTTTTTTCTTTTCTTTTTAATCTCATAAATTCTTTTACCTATATTTTTATTTTCGTTGCAACCCTCTTTCGTTGTATTTTTCTTTCCTATATTATAGTTATCATAAAGAGTCTTCTTATTTTTAAGATATCATATGAATGTCTTTCTTTCTTTCTTTTTCTCAAATGGCCCGAGTGACTGGGGGTCAATCCTAAGTCGAGTCATACCAAAGACTCGAAAAATGGTACTTGATATCTTCTTGTTTAACACTTGGCATTATAAGGCTCGTATCAAGGGTAAAATGGAGCAAACCAAGGAAAGGAGTAGCACCCTTCCCTACACCTCAGTGTTGTAGCTATTGAAAAAGGAACCTTCGGGTCACCCTCGACTACAGTCGCCAACATTACTTACGATTTCTATGAATCAAGCGATATCTATGCTCCTAGAAGACGTTAAGGATATTCAAATGTTTTTCCTTGTTTTAGTTTCAGTTATGTATGTACGTATGTATGTATGTATGCATGTAACTATCTATCTCAGTGTATTGATATCTATCTATCTATCTATCTATCTATCTATCTATCTATCTATCTATCTCATTTGTTTCAGTTCAATCTCTCTGTATCTTTTGGCGTCCTTGTCATTTATTTCTTAATGAAGCACATTCTTTCTTTCTTTCTTTCTTTCTTTCTTTCTTTCTTCTGTACCCTTTCTATGATTCGTTTTATACCTATGCATCTTCTAAAATCTGTGAATCAAATACCTTTACTATGATATTTAAATGATTTAACTTTTTCGGTTTAATCTATCTATCTATCTATCTATCTATCTATCTCTTTGTCTGCCATTCATTATTGTCATGAAGCTCTTTTTTGCTAGTTTATTCGTTCGTTCGTTTGTTTGTTTTCTTTTTTCCACTATGCTTTTTGTATAATTGTGTTCCTTTTATAAAAATCCCAAACCCACATTTTTCCACGCATATTTAAAAGAGTTTCTTAAATTTTTTTTCTGGATATATCAATCTATCTATCTATCTGTTGTTCATATTTTTAATAAATCTCTTCTACGATTTATCTTATACGTGTGATTTTTCTTAAAATTAGGAAGCATGTAACCTTCCTCGCATATTCATTTTTTTTTTTACTTTCTTAATGTTTCATCAATCGACTGGGTGTCTGAAAATTTGATGTAACCTCTTAATATGATGATTTAATATTGAGACAAACAAAATGGCGGTCATCTAAAACACGTCCTGTAAAGATATTAAGTCCATGTTTTCTGTAAATTGTTATAATGTTATGTTCCAAGTGTGACGATACCCACTCGGCCCCCGAATACGTCAACTTCTTCAAACCATTTCGATCTTGGTCGGTGATCAACTAGTGGTTCCGATAGGGGTATCGCACATTTCCTCATAGCTACAAAAAATACAATCAAGGGAGCGGGAGGAAAGAACAAAGAACAAACGAACAATATTCTTGGGTTAACTTATGTGCAAGAAGAGGAGTTACGTAACATTGCATTCCCTTGTGCATATGTAGACAAATGCTATCGTGGATTTCTTGCGAAATTTCTACAAATCTACTAGGAATGCCAACCCATCTTGACCGGACTTCTCTCACTGCTCTGGACCCTATCTCATGCCAACTGGTCTCTCTGCTGTCCGGTGTCGACTGGCCGCTCGCGTCACCCTTCGACAACTGCCTTCTGTGAGTTCCCTTGTCCAACTCCTCTGGCATTCCCTCCCTACTGCCGGTCGCGTCGAGATCGCGGGCTCAGGCCTTTGTTTGGTTTCGCGCCAAAACAGACGAAAGGATCATCTGCTTGACGGACCACCTACGTAGTGTTACACAAGATATGCAATGTTTTTCTTTCTTTTTTTTCTGAGTTTCTTGTCTCAGTAATAAATCGTTATCATATGAATGGGTTGCATCTATTTTGAGACAGTTTTAGATAATTTTGTCTCCAAAGAAGAAGTGACGCTAAATATTCTTTCCTCTCTTGTCCAAAGCATTGAAATCGAGGAGTAACAGCTGTTACAACATACCATTTTAACATCTGAAACAGAAAATGAAAACGCCATTATCATCATTATTAGATAAGTTATTAGCAGTCACACGGGTCCCATCTATACTGAGGCACCCAATATCTACCAATCTATCAATCTATCTATCTCAGTTTATTCATATCTATCTGTCTATATATATATATATATAGATAGATATACTTACTAACCTACTATCTACCAGCATTCACGGTTACCAGGAAAAAAGAAAACAGAAAAAAAAACTCAGTATCTAGAGATAATAATATCTCGAATTATCGTCCGGGGGAAAAAGAAAAAAAATATTATTGGACAAAAAAAAGAAAAGACCAACTTCGTCACACAAGTTGAAAAAAATCAAGAGATATGCAATCAGTTGGTCACAAGAAAAAGACAACCCACCGTAAAATGCTGCAATGCTACAATTACAGAGAGTGCTCAATACAAAGTAGAGCCAATTAGAAAAATTAAATCGCGAGGCGGGCCTTTCCTACTAAAGTTTCGCCTCAACGGCTCATCAGGGAAACTAGTCGGTACTAGCTGGTTAGGCGAAACTCTAGTAGGATAGGCCCACTCGCGATTTAATTTATATATATATATATATATATATATATATATATATATTCATCTCAATATGTCTGTCATTTATATTTTTTAAAAAAGGACTTTCATTCATTCATTCATTCATTCTTTATTTATTTATTTATTTGGTTATTTAGTTATTCATTTTTACATTTTACCTCCAATTTTACTTTATGGATTATTCTATGTATGTGCTTTTTCTAAAAAATACGAAGCGTATATCTTTCCCAGGATATTTTTTAAAAAATCTTAAATTGTTAATCTATCTGTCTATCTATCTTTCTATCGTGGACTTGAATGGTCAGAAAAGAATAACACGAAGAGATGTTAAGTTTTCAGCATTATATATTAACGGAAATAGTAACGTTTACCGGTAACTGACTTGACTCACTTGCCTCATATATCGAATAAGTCACTATCTTTAGTGACGGGGATGGTACATGCAGTGATCTCACGGGGTATATCATCATAACACTATCTCATTCCGTTTATATCAATCTATCTATCTATCTTAATATTTCAGTACAGCTAATTAGGAAAGTAAAAAATGAGTGAATGAAGGGTGATAAAAGAAACGATTTGAAATACAAACAAAAACGTTTGAAATACTAATTCATCGGAATCATCCTTTTATTTTATCCTCAATAGAAGTTAGAATTGAATTCAAGCCCGTATGAAAAATATTGTATTGACTATTTGAAAATCGGTGTATTCGCTATGATTTATTGATATTTTTATCAATTATACATATTCTTTTTTTCAAGGTCAAATATATATATATATATGCTCAAAAGTGATGTACTCGTATGGACCCCCACATATGGCCGTTCAAAGGCAGGACGACCAAATCGAACATACATACAGCAGCTGTGTGAGGATACGGGTTTTAGTCCTGAAGACCTGCCAGAGGCGATCAACGATAGGGAGAAGTGGCGAGAGAGGGTCAGGGATATCCGTGCTGGCGGCACGATATGATGATGATATATATATATATATATATATGTATATATATTTCGTTGAACATAATTGACATTTTCTATCTACATATTTTCTTGTTGATCCGTTCATATTGCCGTATTGATTTTATCGTATTCGGCGGGAATTGATTGATGTATTTTCCATAATTGTATATATCCCGAGTACTTTCTCCCCGACGTTGGGTCAACATCATCAGGGGAGGATCTATTATAAAAGTGATGTAACTTTTGTTATTGCATTACTACTATGTACTATGTCTTTACCGCTGGAGTGTGTAGCGTTTGCTTTTAAATATGTTTCTATATATAGTGTCTGTAGCCAAAGACATTTAAGTACATTAGCACTGGTCTGAAAATTAATTCTGTTAAGTGTGGGTTGCATGTTTCTAATATGTAGTTTTTGAGAATATGTAGTTTTTGTTTGTCATTTTGATGTTCTAATATTGTTATGTTGTCGGTGAGAATTTTTCGTAATTCTGTTGTTGGGCATGAATGTTTTTTATTACAATGCACCTTTCTGATACAGGGGTGTCCTCGTGGTGTAATGGTTAAAGCGATGAACTGCGGAATCGTAGTACGCGAGTTCGTACTCCAGTCGCGCTATTACGTTCACTTTCGGGCAAATACCCTTGGGAAAGGTATGAACCCCCTTATTCTCCCTCCAGCTATTGGTAAATAGTAGGACGGACTAGGTTCTTCAGCCTTGGTGAGGCAACTAGTCTAGGAGAAGGAAAACTCTGAATTCAAACCTGTTAAACTCCGCTTAAAAATTGACCTTGTGTCATATTCTGCCCGAGCGGAGGGGTTGGTAAATAGTACCTTTCTGATACAAGTTCCATAGCACAGTATTTAAAATGTCTATTATGTTCAACGAAATTTGTATTAATGAAGAAATACTGCCAATATATATATATATATATATATATATATATATATATATGAAAGTAAATATGGATAAAATCCGACAGTAATAAGGTAGCAGGAAAAAATATAATCCAAATAGGTGAATATATCATGATGTAAAGTCGACGTTAACGTTTTGGTTTTAATAACCATCATCAGGACTTGGATATGAAATAGTTCACATATCGATGGGTGATTGCTGAGATGACAGGAGCAAATGAGAAATATACAACGAAAAGATAGATAAACATGCACATAGCGTTCAAAATTCAAAAGTCATCAGAACGTGTTTGGCACGTGGAAAAATATTAGAAAATGTAGGATTTTTCAAAGAAACGAGACAAAACCTCCCGTTTATTGAGAAATACGCAACAAATAAGTTTTCATATGTATAGATCATTAGGAATCATCCATGTTAAATGTTATGTAAGAATGTATTTGGTATTTGTTTTTTCCGAAAAGACAGTATGAAAGTAAATATGGATAAAATCCGACAGTATGAAGGTAGCAGGAAAAATATAATCCAAATAGGTGAATATATCATGATGTGAAGTCGACGTTAACGTTTCGGTTATAATAACCATCGTCAGGACTTGGATATAAAATAGTTCACAATATAGATGGGTGATTTGCTCCTGTCAT
>CAUZXS010000777.1:75000-145000 GCA_963585895.1 Sepioteuthis lessoniana
TTTTAGAGTTAAAGAATTTTTCATGATTTCGTGAGCTGATGATATTTACCCGGAGTTTGAGTGGCAGCCAGTCACTTAATGTCTCCAAGACTCTTCTCAGTATTCTAGCCAATCTTAATAATGCTGTAGTGTCCACTTGTCTTAAATTCCAGGTGTTCTAGTCCCTTTATAAATCTTTTGAGAATTGTTTCTAGTTCACCAATTACAATTAATATCACCGTCAACTTCAGGTTCCATTAAAATGATTATCATTATCAATATTAATATTTCATATATTTGTGTGCTCCACGTATTTCGGGCTTGTAATGCTTTTCAATCATTGGAGTGTTAAGTTTAGGATATTAAATTACTTAAAAAAAATGAAACGCAGTTTCTTTCAAGCAGCGGCCATGTCGATACTGCTATATGGATGCACCATTTGGACGCTAACAAAACGGCTGGAGAAGAAGCTAGACGTCAACTACACAAAAAATGTTGCGAGTAATATTAAACAAGTCCTGGTCGCAACACCCCACAAAGCACCAAATATACAGCCACCTGCCTCCCATCACGAAAACTACACAAGTTAGACGAACCAGACACGCAGGATACTGCTGGGGAATCAGAGACGAGCTCATAAGGGATGTACTCCTATGGACCTCCACATATGGATGAGCTAAAGCAGGACGACCAGCTAGAACATACATACAGCCGCTCTGTGAGGATACGGGATGGAGACCTGAAGAACTGCCAGAGGCGATGATAGGTAGAAGTAGCAAGAGAGGGTCAGGTATATCCATGCTAGCGGCACGGCATGATGATGATACTATTTACCAACCCCTCCGCTCGGGCAGGATATGACACGACGTCAATTTTTAAGCGGAGTTTAACAGGTTTGAATTCAGAGTTTTCCTTCTCCTAGACTAGTTGCCTAACCAAGGCTGAAGAACCTAGTCTGTCCTACTATTTACCCATAGCTGGAGGGAGAATAATTGTATTCATACCTTTCCCAAGGGTATTAGTGCTATGGGAAATGCAATCAGTCTCGTCCAGGATTTGAACTCGTGTCGCCGTGTTCCTTTCCTACGACGATAACGACTACACCACGGGCACCACGGGCACGGCATGATGATGATGATGAGTCTGTGTGTATGTGTGTGTATATATATATATATATATATATATGTTCACTTCAATGTACATTTTTCGCTCATACATATATTTCAAGAGTATTGGGTAATGTTGGTTGTTTTGTTAACGAACTTCGTTTTTTTCTTTCATTTATACCTTAAGTATGTGTAAATCTTTCCATATATATATATATATATATATATTCAAGCAAGTTTTCTTAAGAATGATGGAACACTGTTCATTATTTATTAATTTTATTTTTTCAAGGCTCTTTGTTATTTTTCTAAGGTCGGGATCTTGATGATAAAGAAAATGTCCCATGTTTTCTGCCCAAGTGATTTCAACCATACTTATCCTCTACTACACTAAATTTAAAACATCAAACCTTATCGTTAACAATAACACCAACTCCGATAAAATACTCCTAAACCAAACCAATGTAGTTTATAAATTTATATGTTCATTTCAAGAGTGCCTCCCTAAAAACAAAAATAATTCTCACATTGACAATACAACCACAATGTTTATTCATCGTCTTACTTATCATCTTTCTGAAAAGAGCATCATAAAACAACATTTAATCATAAAACGAAACAATAGTACTAACCAACTAATATCTTCCGGTGTAAGGAAGGTTCTCACAGATAATACAATAATAATATATAAAAACAATAATAAATACGATTGCAAATCCTTGAAGTATCATACACAAAATTTGAAAAAAAAAACAATTATAAATAAAATAGCATCTAACACAGGCACCGACGTATTAAATATTTTTGATAACTAAAAATAATAACTAAAAATCACTAAGTTCTTCTTTTTCCAACCGAACGTTTTAAAACAAAACGCTGAAAACAATCCAACCGACAATTGCCAAACAAAACGCTACAAATAATTAAAACAGTAAAAACTCAACAGTCAACTCCAAACTACACAACCACTGATGACGACCAAAAGTATGATCAAAATTTTGATTAATAACATTTTCTATTTTCTCGTAATTTAATATTGCCTTTATTTAAAAAATAAAGACTCTATTGTCCAGTAGGGGGGTGTCCTTGTGGTGTAATGGTTAAAGCGACGGACTGCGGAATCGTAGTAAGCGAGTTCGTACTTCAGTCGCACTATTACGTTTACTTTGGGACAAATACCCTTGGGAAAGGTATGAACCCCCTTATCCTCCCAGCTATGGGTTAAATAGTACCACTACTGTTCTTCTAGGAGAATGGCTCTGGCATTAATAACCTACAATGGTTGATATGCCATTAAACAAAGAAACCAAATCTAACTAGTGTCCTGTGCATTTGTGCAACCTATGTATACGTTGTTGCAGTTATAGGATACACAATTTTTCTAGTCTTAAAATAAGCAATAAAAACATACTTAAGAACATTCTAGAAATTTAGGATCAAAACCGCATTAGCATTTAAATTACATTTTTATATTTTTCGACCAATCAGCTAAAAACATAGAATAGAACATTCTAGAAAGTTAGGATCGGAAGTGAACTCACAGAAAATATTTAGGCTCGAAAATAAAATAGTAAAATACAAATCTGATTGGTCAATAAATGTTTACGCGCCAAAATTTTAGGACGTTTTTTGATCCACCTGTAGGATATAAATAACACAGAGTTAGGGAGCCATACACACAAGACACAAGCTTACACACAAATGAAGACACAGATGAAGGAAAACCACTAAGCCAGTATAGCAGTAGCCGATACATTCCGACAAATTCCTTTCCTTCCTCAACTAAAGTTCATGAACTCTCTTCAAATGGCCGAGAATTATATTCAAAAGAAAAACCCGACAGACTTTCTTTCATCAACGCGACAGGCTGTCGCCACTGTCATAAAACCCGCTACAAACTTAATGTAAGTAAGAACGACTTATTTACGGACTCCGTTAACATGAACATACACATATCTTTAAACAACTTTATTCTCTTCTTGTCAAACTGTATTTTCCAAAAGGCCATTTACACATCATGTATTTTATTTGTTTCCATATTCTGTTATATGCATATTAAATTGTTTGTTGTTTAATGTTCGTTGTGTTCTATTCTATTTCTTTTGCACGATTGTAAAGTTTTGTGTTGTATTTGTGGTGGGGATAATTTAGCGAGCAATCTACTGAAATAACCAAATTACATACTCCCCCCACACAGTTTGTGTATTTGATAATGGAGATTACATTTCTGAATTGCTACTTAAATTTCTATTTAATATGAATATTGTATTGTTGTTTTCCAAGATATAGGCGTTTCTTTCTATGATTATGTTACTTAATCAACATCTTTTTCTTTTTGGCATTTTGAGACTCCAAATGACGTTTCCTAAATTTTTATGAAGTTAGTGAGTATTTTAAGTTTCTGGTTGTTGCTTGCTTTTACCGAGTTTATTATGTCTTATGTTTTCTGATTTGATCAATGTTATTAAGTTCATTTCGATTCTTTGCTATTTCTGTAAATAATTCTGGGATGCTTTTTTTCTTTTATGCTGTGTACTGGCTCATTGGTCTAGTAGGTAGATTGTTCGCCAAATGGTCTGGGAGACCGGGATTCAATCTCAGGTCGCGTCATACCAAAGACTTTAAAAATAGTACTTAATACCTCCATGCTTAACACTCAGCAATATGAGGTACGTATCAAGGGTAAAGTGGTGCAATCCAGCGAAAGGAGTAGCGCTCTCTCCAGAACGTTGGTGTAGTAGCCCCTGAAAAGGGAGCCTTCTGGTTGCCATCGACTAAGGTCGCCAACTTTACTTTGCTTATATGCGACTGGATGTTCATTGCTGTGATTTTGAGGGGTGTGAGGTTCTTCTAATAATCTTTTTCAACTAATTCGGAAAAAAAAAAAAAAAAAAGCAAAAGTCAGTACCAGTGAAAGTCAGACGAAAGTACCTTATCTTGGACTTTAACTAAGTTAAAACTTAAGAAAACTTAAACCAAAATTACCCCCCTCCCTTTTTTTTTTTTTTTTTTTTTTTTTGCGTACACATGGGAAGCAGCATGATGTACGTAAAGGTATTTGAATAAACCCATGGACGACCAAACTCAATACCTAAACGGGTCCTGGACGTGAGTTTGACGACTTTAATCTCAGGATCGTTAGTTCGATCGGGGAACTACTGCTGCTCCTCTATAAGAGTGGCTTCTATAGAAGAGAATAAAACAGCCATCGAAAGATAACCATGACCCACACTCAAACCACATACACAAACCGCATCGCTCTTCGCGCGGGTAAAAAAGGGGCGCGTCCTGCTGAGGTTGGAGCCCTGGCCTCAGTGTTCGAAAAATCAGCTACAGAGCTCAAACAATCAAAACTACTAAAATGCAAGCAAACACTACAAATAGCCACATTTAACGTAAGAACCTTAAATAGAATAGGACAACTCCCAGAGCTAATCGCATCGGCCGAAGAACATAAGATAGACATAATATGCATACAAGAACACAGATACACGCACATCGAAGATATCAAATATCACGAAACTGGCAATGGCTGGTCGCTCGCCACTGTATCCGCATGGAAAAACTCTGTCAACGCCGCAGTAGGAGGGGTAGGATTACTTATAGGGCCTAGAGCATTAAAAACGCTTAATAGCGTTGAGAAAATACAACCTAGAATGATGGCAGCTACATTTAACGGAAACCCCAGAGCAACAATCATCTCATGCTACAGCCCCACCAATGTTAGTGAAGAAACTGAACTAGTCACCTTCTACGATGAGTTATCCTCATTAGTGCGTAGCATCCCGAAACACAACATGTTAGTCATTGGCGGAGACATGAATGCCCAAATCGGGAAAAACGGAAACAACAAATACAGCCTCCACAACACGTCAAATAGGAATGGGCAACATCTAACAGATTTCATGATAGAAAATAGATTAGCATGCCTCAATACAAACTACCAAAAAAGAGAGGGCAAACTATGGACATACACGTACGCAAACAATACTAAAACTCAGATAGACTACGTCCTTAAAAACAAGAAATGGAAAAATAGTGCATTGAATTGCGAGGCATACTCCTTTTTTGAGGGTGTGTCCACCGATCACCGAATAGTCACGGCGAAAATACGGTTATGCCAACGAAAAAACGCCAAACGAACAGCGACCACCAAACACTATGACTGGGCCCTATTGAACAACAAAGATATAAGAGATAAATACGTATTAGAATTAAGAAACAGATTCGAAACACTACAAGAAAAGACGGAAAAAAGTACACCAAACGACGAATATGAAAATTTCGTCAATGCACACCTCGAGGCAGCAGCAAAATACATTCCAACAAAAATTAAAACTAAATATAGAGTCCCATGGGAAACTTTAGCGGTGAGAGAAAAACGTGCACTAGTGAAAACAGCCTCCAAAAACTATCGAAAAAACTTAACAAACACAAATGCCATAAAACTAAAAACGGCACAATATCAATTAGCAGGCATATATATAAAGGAACAGACAGAATACATTCAAAATCAGATAGATAAGATTAGAGACTCGGTGGAAGATAGACAATCTAGAATAGCCTGGCAAACAATAAACGAAGTGAGCAGAAGAAAGAACACAGCCAAAGCAAAACTGAAAGCAGCAAACCAACAAGAAAGAATAAAACTGTGGAAACGGCACTTCGAAAACTTACTTGGAAACCCACCAAAAATAACGCATGAACAATCACCAGAATAATTAGCAAACAATTAGACATTAAACTAGGACCGTTCACACAAGAAGAACTCGACTCGGTTCTCAGAAAAATTAAAAATAGGAAAGCTGCAGGGCTGGACGAAATTCCCCCGGAAGTATGGAAGACCAGACAATTCGACGACATACTACTCCGCCACTGCAACGCAGTATACAATCAAAATCCGATAGATAGATGGATGAAGGGATGCATACCCCCCTTCCCTAAAATGGTGACCTCGGATTAGCCAAAAACTACCGAGGCATAACATTTACATCCATAGCTGCCAAAATCTACAATGCCCTACTACGAAACCGAATAGAACCCAAAATCGACAACATACTTAGAAAAAACCAAAATGGCTTCCGAAGAAATAGATCCACGACCTCACAAATATTAACCATCCGCAGAATCCTTGAAGGTGTACGGGCAAAGAACCTACATTAATATTTGTCGACTTTACCAAGGCTTTCGATTCCATTCACAGAGGAAAGATGGAACAAATCCTACTAGCCTACGGCATACCTAAAGAAACCTTAGCGGCAATAACGATTCTCTATAGAAACACTAAAGTAAAAGTACGATCACCAGATGGAGACACAGAATACTTTGACATTGTAGCAGGAGTACTACAAGGGGACACGCTGGCCCCGTACCTCTTTATCATTTGTCTAGACTACGCACTTAGAACATTGATTGACAAAATCAAAGAGAATGGCTTCGAACTGACGAAGAAAAGAAGCAGAAGGTACCCCGCAACAACAATTACTGACGCCGACTACGCCGATGACATAGCGATACTGGCAAATACACCTGACCAAGCCGAAACTCTTCTGCATAGTTTGGAACGAGCAGCAGCAAGCATAGGCCTCTATGTTAATGCACACAAAACGGAATATATGTGCTATAACCAAACGGGGGACATCTCCACTCTAGAAGGAACCCCTCTTAAACTAGTAGATAAATTCACGTACATAGGAAGCAGCGTCGAATCAACCGAAAAGGACATCGAAACGAGGTTAACGAAAGCATGGACAGCTATCAATAGGCTATCGACTATATGGAAATCAGACCTAACCGATAAAATGAAACGCAGTTTCTTCCAGGCAGCGGTCACATCGATACTGCTATATGGATGCACTACATGGACGCTAACAAAACGGCTGGAGAAGAAGCTAGATGGCAATTACACAAGAATGTTGCGTGCAATCCTGAACAAGTCCTGGCAGCAACACCCCACAAGACACCAACTGTACGGCCACCTGCCTCCTATCACGAAAACTATTCAAGTTAGACGAACCAGACATGCAGGACACTGCTGGAGAAGCAGAGATGAACTCATAAGAGATGTACTCTTATGGATCCCCACACATGGCCGCGCAAAAGCAGGACGACCAGCTCGAACGTACATTCAGCAGCTATGTGAGGATACGGGATGTTGTCCTGAAGACCTACCTAGGGCGATGAACGATAGGGAGGAGTGGTGAGAGAGGGTCAGGGATATCCGTGCTACCAGCGCGATATGATGATGATGATTTTTTAGTGCCGTTGAGTATCTTTTCTTTTGAAGGGTTACGCTTAATTCTTCTGGTCGAGTTTCTCAAATGTTTCTCTTAGTGTCTGTGATGGATATTTTTAGTTGAAAGGGATGGCTTTTACGAATCCATAAAATTTGATGAAGTGATGACTTTTGTAATGGAAGTATTGTTAGATGTCTCCTGGTAAATCGTAAATGTCCGTGATAATTTGACCATTTTGATTCTTAATGGGGATGAATAAAAACGGTAGTTCTTGGTGTTATGCAATGAATTCTTATTTACGGTGTAGGTTTTGGGGGACTAAGATCTGGAGGCAGCTACCTACCCCCAAAGCAGTAGCTGTACGGCCACTTACCACCCATCACAAAATTATCCATGTTAGACGAAGTAGACATGCGGGACACTGCTGGAGAAGTAGGGACGAACTCAAAAGTGACGCAAAACGACCAGAGACGACCTACATACAACAGCTCTGTACAGATACTGGATGTAGCCTTGAACACCTACCGGAAGCGGGAGAGGGTCTGGGAGATGCGTGCTGATGGCGCGACCTGATGATGATGTCAATTGATAATGCTGTTGCATGAGAGTTTCCTAAATATAAAACAGTCGTCCAGATATTTTTTCATAATATAATAATTTTTTTTTATATTAGTGCTGGTTTTTTAACCTCTGATTTCAAATATATTTTCCTGAAAGTATGCAAAGGTTAGGGTTGCGTATGTTGGTGCCATTTTCGTTCCCATTGTTATTCTTCGGGTTTGATATAATTTTTGTCGTCGAACTGGAATGAGTTATTTGGCCTTGTGGTTAGAGTGTCCGCCAATGGCTCGGGAGACAGGGGTTGTATCTCCAGTTCGAGTCATACCAAAGACTCAAAAAATGGTATTTGATGCCTCCTTGCATCAGCACGCATCTCCCTGACCCTCTCCCGCTTCCGGTTGGTCTTCAAGGCTACATCCAGTATCGGTACAGAGCTGCTGTATGTAGGTCCACTCAGCATTATAAGGTATGGATCAGGGGTAAAGTGGAGTAATCCAGGGAAAGGAGTGGCGCCCTTCCTCTACACCTCGGTATAGAAGCTATTGAAAAGAAAGCCTTCGGGTCAGCCTCGACTGTGGTTGCCAAATTTACTTTTTTATTAGATAAGAGTAGCTCTATACTATTTGTGGGAATTTTATAAAATTTTTGGTGAGATGTTTCTGTGTATTTTTAACCAAAATGACATGGTGTATTTTTCTAATTGATGGGTTATATTATTTTACATAAGTTGGTAATATCGAATGGGTCATTTTTGTAGCATGGAGTTTAAAAGGGGATGTTATCGCTAATATAGATTTTCATCTGATGTATGCATGGTTTTAGTAGAATATTCCTCAATTTACTGAGTCAGTTAGTGTGGCATGATAGAACTAGTATCATAGGTGCAGGCATTGGACTCCATGTTAATGCACACAAAACTGAATTTATGTGCTTTAATCAGAAAGGTGACATCTCCACACTAGACGGAACCTCTCTGAAACTGGTTGACAAGTTCACCTACCTAGGAAGCAGCGTTTCATCAACCGAAAAAGACATCGACACACGGCTAACGAAGGCATGGGCAGCTATTGATAAGCTTTCGATCATATGGAAATCAAACCTGACCGATAAATTGAAACGCAGTTTCTTCCTGGCTGTGATCATGTCGATACTGCTATATGGATGCACTACTTGGGCTGGATAAGCTAGAGGGCAATTATATTAGAATATTGAGAGCAATATTGAACAAGTCCTGGCAGCAACACCCCACAAGGCATCAACTATACAGTCACCTACCTCCTATCACGAAAACTATCCAAGCTAGACGAACCAGACATGTCGGACACTGCTGGAGAAGCAAGGACGAGCTCGTAAGTGATGTACTCCAGTGGATCCCCGAATATGGCCAATCAAAAGCAGGACGACCAGCTTGAACATACATACTGCAGCTATGTGATGATACGGTATGTAACCCTGAAGACCTGCCAGAGGCAATGAATGATAGGGAGACGTGGAGAGAGAGGGTCAGGGATATCCGTGCTGGCGGCACGACATGATGATGATGATATATCTATATATATATCTATCTCTCTATATATATCTATATATATCTCTCTCTATATATATATGTATATGCGAGTATATATATATATATATATATATTAGCTCCTTGTCCGGCTTTATTAGACGACTTATCAATATTGTTATATAAATTTTAGTTTACCTTTGATTTCTTACAATACGTCATCGGTTATTTACTTATATGTATTCTATTTATTTTTAAAAATCTATGCAGCGTCTTTTGGAAGATATTTTACAGTCTGAAGATAGTACTCTCTAAAGGTGATGAGCTGTTCCGCAAAATGCAATGTTTTTATATTCCATCTCGGCTAGGATCACCAGATATCTCGTTGATATGGTTTTCTTTTTTTTGTTTTTTGTTTTTTTGTTGGTTGTCGTCCGTGTTCTCACTATTGCTGTCACGGTGGTGAGTTTTAAGGTGAAGCGTTTTTTTTTTTTTTTTTTTTTTTTTTCATTTCGACTTCCAGGTGTTTGCATCTATTTTTCTTATTATATTCTTTGAATAATATGTTATTATTTGTCGGCACTGATGTATCAGTTAGAAGGCCATTGTTTGTTTGTTTGTTTTTTGTTGTTTTTTTTTTTTTTTTGCATAAACCTTAACCATCATGTCTGATCTATCATTGTTTATTTTCATTTTTGTTTGCATTGTAAATTACCGGACAATTGAAGGTTTTTGGCTTCTGTTGTTGGTTTTGCCTGCTGCTGATGTTACATACAACCACAAGAAATAAATGATAAAGAATGTAGTATAATTCTTCATCTAAAAAATATAACTGTCTTTATTCTTCGTGGAGTCAAAGCATCTGAATGTCTGCGAGAGACAAATGGACAGAGGGAAGCTTATGGAAACTGCCACACTGACCCATAACTACTTCTTCTCTTGCTCATACTTCACTATCTTATCTTCAAAGCTCCACTTAGCACTTCCTCTGATTCTCGGCCGAGGTGTACTAAACCGGAGGCCCGCTATGGGGACCACTATAGAACCTTGGCCCTAGCAGGGCAACCAGCCACTTGATGGTTTTCTAACGACAGACCAATCTCTTCCGGCTGCAAGTGAGAGTGACTCAAGACTGAGATTCCCGTATCTCACGTGGGCATATTCTTATATCATTTTGTAACACCCACACATTTCCGTTTAACCACGTGATTGCTTCTGCTTATGTTCACAGGTGCATCCTGTGCAGAGAATATCTTATTGACGGTTCGGTCAAGGATCAATATGCGACACCTACATTATTTCTCACAACTGAATACTCCATAGTATTTTAAATAAATACAATTATTTTACACCTTGCGAACTTTTAACAGCAATATGATCTGATGGTCTTTCAATTGAATCTGAGTGACTTCTAAGTCTCCCCTAGTCTCCAGTACTATCCTCAGTATTCTATCCGATTTCAATAATGCAGTAGTTTGGATGGTCTTCTCTCGTCCTCTTATTTCCAAGTCCTTCAGTCCCTTTATTAATCTTTTAGTGACTGTACCAAGAGCACCAATTATTATTGATATAAATGTCACTTTCGTGTTCCGCAATTTTTTCATTTCCTTTGCGAAGTCAAGATATCTTTTCTTCTTTTCACTTTCTTCCAATTTTACTCAGTGATCACCCGGAACATTAAAGTCCACAATTTGGCAATTTCTTTTTTTTTTTTTTTTCGTTGATAATAAGATCTGGTCATTTAGCCGAGATTAGGGAATCCGTGTGTATGCCAAAATCCCCGAGGGGTTTGGGTGTGTCATTCTCCAGGACAAACGTTGGGTTTTGTATTATTATTATTATTATTTTATTATTTTGGAAATGATACCTTTTTACTATTCTCATATATCTATTTAAAAAAAGATTCTTTGCACAG
This sequence comes from Sepioteuthis lessoniana, assembly GCA_963585895.1. Lineage (NCBI taxonomy): Eukaryota > Metazoa > Mollusca > Cephalopoda > Myopsida > Loliginidae > Sepioteuthis > Sepioteuthis lessoniana. The sequence goes on from CAUZXS010000777.1 coordinate 86,302, forward strand.
AACTAATAAACACACACACACACGCACACACACACATACACACACACACACACACACTCTCTCTCTCTCTCTGTCTTTCTCTCTCTCTCTCTATCTCTCGAATGCGCGCTCTAACACGCTCTATGTTGGTCGTCTATCCACTCTTTAGGTCGAATTCATTCTTGACGGTGAATAATTTCTAACCTTTTATCGGAGGTAAACTCCCTTACTAAAATAACTTTCGCCCAAATTTTCAGACCGTCCAGCATAAACTTCAAAGGATAATCGCTATCCAGGAATTGGTTTATTACTTTGTCAATGTGCCAGACCAATTGATGACTGAGTTGATTCATACGAACTAAGCAGCAATCCTGACATAATATTAGAATACTTCGAATAATTTAAAATTTAAACTGAAAGCGAAAAAATATAATTTTTCATTTCAGTCTTCGTTAATACAGAGTAAGTAAAATTGATCTGACACTTGCGTAGGTTTAATACAAGCAAATTAGAATAAATAACGAAAAAAGTGATTTTATTTTCCAAATATACATAGGATCCTATTTTTCTTTACTTTGTTTCAGGTTACCAATTTGTCTCGGACCGGCCACCAATCCGCTTTCATTGTGTAAACGTTTATCATCAACGAGTCAATAACTGCAATGCAAAGAGAACTATGTGAGCACTTTGGGATTGGTAGACATGATCACGTACATACTGGAAATACAATTTTATTATGGTTACTAACTCCAGAGCTACTGGGTCAGCAATGAAACGAAATTGTTGCCATCCTTCATTACACAATCCCTCGAGTTATTGACAACTTTCGCAAACGTCTTTGTTAGTGTGTGGACAAGAACGGGAAACATTTGATCGATGGTTTCTTTGTTTAATGGAATATCAACTCTTTTTAGGTTATTTTAATGCCAAAGCCATTCTCCGAGAAAAACAGTAGTGGTACTATTTAACGCATAGCTGGGAGAATAAGGGGGTTCATACCTTTCCCAAGAGTATTTGCCCGAAAGTGAACGTAATAGCGCGACTGGAGTACGAACTCGCGTACTACGATTCCGCAGTCCATCGCTTTAACCATTACACCACGAGGACACCCCCACATTTGATCGATGTAATTCTTAAAATGAAATAAAACAAAATGGAATCATACGTGGTGCCTTCAATAAGTTTCCAGACTTTTTTGTACAGGCATTTAAAAGTGTCAAGAGACTAGGTTATTTAATGTTAAACCCTCTTTATAATTATATATTAAATAGATATGGTTTGGTTCGGTGTCATGGCATCTAAAGCATTGTAGGTTATTTAATGCTAAATCATCTTTATACTTTTCTGTAGTCATATATCTGGGTCATCTCATTTCTCATTTCAATGTGACACGATCACCTGGTAATCTAATCTGTCAAATTTTCCCTCGTTTTCTATTTCTGCAACCCTGTGTCATCTTTCTCAATTCAGCTTTTAGCTACGAAGAGGTCTGTCCTTTTAATAAAAAAATCCATTTGTTTTATTCCAATATACCGACAATACAACAGGTAATGTTTAGGCAGGAGTACTCTTTCATTGCTATTACACCCTGGTCCATTCTGACAGGAAGTGTTCGTAGCTCATAGATTCCTGACTTTAAGACAAATAAAGCTTGAGTCATTTGTATGATATTAAACTGCATTTGATTGTGAGGCTCTGTTCGTAGAACTTTGGGGGACGAGGAGTCTTTCTTCATTGCCATTACTCCCAGGTCCACTCGAATCAGGAGCCATAAAACCTGATAGGGTCCAATCTCAGGATGAAATATATCTGTTTAAAAATTATTTGTACTTGACATGACCATGTATTAAAAAAAAGAGAAAAAAAAAACTACAAGAAAAATATAAGTATGTTCTTACAACCTCAAGGCATGATTTTTTTTATACCGTCTAAATGTTTATTTTCATGGTCTTAAAACACCTGGTTTCTTGTCCTTAACTTCTGAAGCTGTCACTCATTTATTACGTCTGTAATGATGTAAATTACGTCACGAATAAAATCGATCAGTTTCTAAGGCCTACATACTAAAATTTTAGTCTTAACAACACAACAATGTTCATCTTTACTTACGGTCAGCTCAAGTAGAAATCACCGGTTCTGCCTTGATCGGCAAATGATGACGAGCCTGTCAAATACTTAGATGGGGAAATATTTGAACCACGGACAACGTAAGCAATCTGAGACCTATGTACTGCAGTAATATAATGGCCGAGGGATTTCGTTTTATTGCCTCAGAGATGTCACAATAACCCTGATGGGAAACGGGGCTAGAGAGTGCAAATGAGGTCACTCACCGGAAGCACGTGGAGGATTTTGGGGAATTTTGAAGAAAGGCAGTGGAGTTGAGAACTAGACACCGAACGAGAAGGGTCGACTTTCGGGGCTCGCTGAAGCCAGACGAATTCATGCGCTACGGGCGCCACTGGAGACGGTGAGCAGATGGAAAAGCCAGAATAGAAAGAATCTGTATCTCTCTTCCTTATGTCGAAACCTTTAACTCAAAGGTAATAAAAGGTTTCGTACCTGAACTAAGAAGTCATTACGTGTTTTTCGTGTTTCGGGATTTTGAGAGCAGTATTAAACAAGTCCTGGCGACAGCACCCCACGAGACTCCAACTATACGGACACTTGCCCCCCATCACGAAAACTATACAAGTTCGACGAACCAGACACGCAGGACACTGCTGGAGAAGCAAGGACGAGCTCATAAGCGATGTACTCCTGTGGACCCCCACATATGGATGTGCAAGAGTGGGACGACCAGCACGAACATACATACAGCAACTATGTGAGGACACAGGATGTAACCCTGAAGACCTGCCGGAGGCGATGAATGATAGGGAGAAATGGCGAGAGAGGGTCAAGGATATCCGCGCTGGCGGTGCAACATGATGATGATGTTCTATGTATATATGTTTTGAACATTCTATGTACGTCTCACACATATCCGTATCATAGGTATGGTACACTGCATCTAACCAAAGCTTTATAAATAAGAACAACAAAATAGTGTAAAATTTGTTTGCAGTCTGTTCCAACTGAAAGTACTGTTTCCGTGTGATTATTAAAGTTAAGCAGTAATGGATTGATTCTTTTGTTTTATACCATATCAATCTTTGTGTGTTATTTAAAGCCACATCCATCCTTATGTAAACCAGAGCCGGGACGATAAGGGATCTCACCCTTCTCCGAGAGTATTAGTCAGAAAGTGAATGTAATGGTTTGACTAGAGTTGAATTTCTCGACGATGTTGCACATATTACGATACCCGCCTGACATTAAGAGAATTTGTTCACTGCGTCAATTCTTTTTTCTTCCTATTCAGAATGGTTACCACTTAGCAATATCAGGTTCTGTTAGTAATTTGAGGCCTCTTCGCCACATAAAGTAAAGCTCGGTTCATAAAAGAAAAAGGGATGACGGGACTTATGATCAACTCGTTGTGAAAACCATAATTTCTGTTAAATAAACAAAGTTAAGCAATGATTAACGTATTACTTGTCTAAATTTCTTGTTGATTTTTATCATTAAGGGTTTTTTGACTAATGTCTCCATCTTTATTGTTATTTCTGCAACGTTTCGGCCGATATGTCCTCCGGCTTTCTTCAGATGTTTGTTGTCTAAATTTCTGAGACGAAGTTTGTTGATTTTTATCATTAAGGGTTTTCGGACTAATGTCTCCATCTTTATTATTATTATTATTTCAGCAACGTTTCGGCCGATATGTCCTCCGGCCTTCTTCAGGTGTTTGTTGTCTAAATTTCTGAGACGAAGTTTGTTAATTTTTATCATTAAGGGTTTTCGGACTAATGTCTCCATCTTTATTGTTATTTCTGCAACGTTTCTGCCGATATGTCCTCCGGCTTTCTTCAGGTGTTTGTCGAACTTGGGAACCTTCACAGAAGTTCGAACTACGTCCTTTATTGAATCCACAGGTAAAAAATCATACATAATAGTAATTCTAGTCAACTAAGAACATTAAGTTTATAAGTCCCATAAGTTCACTCTGAATTCTCCTGCAGGACGCATGGCGTAACGGTTATAGGTGTTGGTTCCCAAAGTTTCTTAGGAGACAATCATCTGCAGGTTGCAGGTTAAACCCTGACTGCCGGCGAGTAACGATACAGGACTACTTAACACTTGTACCTCTGGTGGTGTAACGGTTAGCAAGCTAGACTAGCAAACCTTCACGAGTGAGTTCGAGTCTCATTGGGTGCCCCATTCATTTGGCCTTGTGCTAAATCGAAGTAAAGACCTTCGTAAATTACTACTTAACACTTGTACCCGGTTATGGCTGACGGAATTAGAACAGGTGACCTCCGTGTATTCAATAAAGGACGTAGTTCGAAGTTCCGTGGATGTTCCCGAGTTCGACAAACACCTGAAGAACGTGTTTAAAGTTTAGAAGGGTGATTACTTTGCAGAATTAGTTACTGTAAACAACCAAAAGCCCCAGAGATATGTTAAAAAAGAATAGTAAATAACAACAGGAGAATGAAGATGCGTCAATCGACTTCTGGAAAGCGAATCAACAGCGCTGCAATACATATCTATACAGAGTTAGCCTCCCCTCTTGGCCGATATAGGGTGTTTTTTTTTTTAATATCAGTCAACCAATGTAATTAAAATTTTCAATTCTCAAATACAAATGATCTATAAAAATATTGTCGATCGCCAAATGAAAAAAAAAACAATCCAAAATAAGTAGAAAGAAAAGCAGGTAACACAAAATATACATAAATAGGACAGCCTTCTTTTATTTCAACAGTCACTAAAATATGACAATACAGTTGATAAGGGGGGGTAGCTCCGTGGTGTAATGGACGGCGGGATCGTAGTAAGCGAGTTCGAACTACAGCCACGCCATTATTTTCACTTTTGGACATATACCTTTCGAAAAGGCATGAGACCCCTTATTCTTCAAGATATGGGTTAAATAGTACCATTACTTTTCTTCTGTAAGGATGTTTTCGGCATTAGATAACCTACAAAAATTGATATGCCATTAAACAAAGAAACACAAAGGCAGCAAAATAGCTTTCGCTCAACATTGAATCTAAAGACATATTTTGACTTGTTGATATTTGGATGCCAGTACACCAAAGGAATCACGTCAGGGACGTTTCATTTAACACACACACACACACATTGCCTCATTGACAAAGTTTTTGCAACTGGAGCGGGTTTTTGAATAATTTGGTTACATGACTCTGACCGACTGTGTCTTCACCTTTCGCACAATTTTTTTTTTTTTTGGCTTATAACCCACTTCAAATTCGTAAATCATAAGTTCCTAATAAAACTGTGTTGAACATTCCTCTGCGCAGCTTTTAAATTACGCACGGAGTGAAGCAATGCCTATGTAACGTATCATAGAAAATTGAAATTGAATTGATGAATAAATAATTAGATGAATAAATGAATAAAAAAAACAAGACAGACTCCGAACGGCCAGGCTAAAGCTCTTGTTACAGTTACAAATGACAAAGGATAACTGGAGGTCCGAAATTCTTGTACCCATTAGCGGAAGTGGACGTTCCTCTCGCCGACGCCGAGTGGAAGTGAAGAGACGACTCGTTGCCTTTGCGGAGTTGACAGTGAGAAGTGATAAGGTAAAGACGTCAGGAGAACACGAGCTACATAGATGCGAGGAGACGAAAGTACCAGCCACAAATACTGGGTGAGCTTCAAAGGGGGCGTTACTCCCAACGGACAAGCATGTTAGAACCAGAAAAAAATCAAGATCTGTGTCTTCTCTCTTTTTCTCGCTATGATAAGTTAATTATAATTGTGGATTTGACGCCGTCGTCCCCGTCCTATACTCTCTTTCTTTTCCCCGGTGATTACTTGCAACCTTTTACGAAAAAAATAGTTTTGATTTGTAAGCATAATAGACCGAGGAATCTGGTAGTTATGGTGAGTACTCTCCAAATTATATCACATTTGGTCTGCCATAAACCCACGAATTGAGATAGTGATAGCTATATATATATATATATATAGTTTCAAGACTTGTCATAGAAAAACTTGACCAAAAGATGTTTCCTCGTTTGCAGATATTTTTTCTCTCTCTTTAGTTGTCCACTCTTCTCTGAATAAATGAGATAAGTTTTTCAGTACAGCAAGGAGGTGCTCGTGGTGTGATTGTTATCGTCGTAGGAAATAGACACGGCGACACGAGTTCAGATTCTGGACAATACTGATTGCATTTCACATTGCACTAATACCCTTGGGAAAGGTATGAATCCAATTATTCCCCATCCATCTATGGGTAAATAGTAGGGCAGACTAGGTTCTTCAGCGTTGGTGAGGCAACTAATCTAGTAGAAGGAAAACTCTGAATTCTAAACCTGTTAAGCTCCGCTTAAAATTGACTTTGTGTCATATCCTGTCCGAGTTGAGGGGTTGGTAAATATGATAAAAAAAATTTTTCAATTCAATTTTTCCGGCGACTACTTGCTACCTAGTAGTAAATAAAATGTTAAGAAGTTTAACGTAGTTTTTGTGTTCGTCAACTTGTTACCACTGCGGGGTCCCGACGGGGTCAAAATGTCTCTTTTGTACAGCAATGGTACACCTAACGTCTTATCGTATCAACTATCACAATACCAATTACCACGGCGGGTACCTTTTGTGGCTTGAATTGCTTTCGTGACGAGATAGTACTACTGTTATTAATTATAGAAACGCTTCTCAGAATGTCTATCGCTCGACATTTATTCCAAAGACACTTGTCTATATACAGGTTCCTTTATAACAAAAGAACCAACTCGGTGGAAATTCGTTTAATACACACACCTACGCGCGCTAGGAAATGAGAATTTTCACCTGAGATTTCCCCTCTAATTGCTCAAACTTATTTTTTCTTTAGTTTCCAAACGTGTCACAGAGAAACTTGACCAAACGATATATCCGCATTTGCGCATATTTGTTCCCTCTATTTAGTTGTCCACTTTTCTCTCAGTAAATAAAATAGGTTTTTCAATAGTGTTTATTCTACTGCTTACCAAAAATTATCAGAGCAACAACCGTAGGACATTATTATTTTTTAAATGCGTCTTGTAAATATGAACTATAATAAATGGGACAATTATATAAAAACAAAGAAAGAGCCAAATAATTCCATCTGTCATAGCCGACGTCTGTTTCATTGTTAAAAAAAAACAGATTAATAGATGGACTTATATTCAATTCCCACAGAGAGCACCGGCTAAGGTTAGATCAATGAAGTTAAGAATATTCTAGACTTAGATAGGTAACCATTAAGAAACAATGGATACTATAAGGGCTACATGTATTTATGTAATTCTCCTTTATTGCAAAAATTTAGGTTAATGTAGGTTGCTGTACTGAAAATTAACGTTTTGTTGGGCTAACGGAAAAACTGCGTAGGTTCGGTCGGCATTCCTTTTTACGGACGCGTTAGTTACCGGTTAATATACCAAGTACAAATAGCTTATAAGCCATAAAGTAGATGTTGGTTGGGGGTTTAGTCTTCTGGAACATTGCAGTTATTTAGGTTCCCATTCACCTGGAGCGAATACGACTGAAGGAACAAAGGTTAGTAAATGACAATACAGCTACCCTCTTTTATTATGTCAAATCGATTTTCTTAAAAACAGGGTGTCGATATTTCCAATGACAATTCCCTGTTAAGCGTCTAACTGGAAAACCTGAGTTTAAAACAGCATATTATTTTGATATTTCCTGATTTTTACGAAGAGAAAATGTTTGTCAGCGACAATAATGATTAATCTGTCGTTAATATATACGACGATCCTCAACTTAAACACAGATGTCTATCGGTAAGTAGAAAAAAATATCTTTAAGAATCCATTGCTATCGTATGGGAACAAATTGATTCACTTGAAAGAAAAGTAAAATAAACATCTGCATGTATTCATTATTTCAAGTAGAATTTTTATCTCATTATGTGAGCTCAGCTCCTACGACTGTTAGATATTATACACGACATACGAAAAAAGCATCAACCCAGCGTTTGATTTTATCATGTTTCTTCATTATTTGAAGATCGATCTTGCCCAGTCGTTTTGGGCAGTAGAATATACAGACTGCTTCTATGGAGAGGGGTAACCCCCCAACAAGTGTCCTGGATATGACTGTAAACAATCTGAGGGTGAGGTTCTATTAATGTTGGAGCTTTAGAAAATGCAGATTACTTTTCATTGCCATAGATCCCAGATTCACACTGGCCGGGAGTGGTAGTACCTGATAGGATCCTATCTATGGGTAAAATTAAGCTAAACTGCGAACATATGCTAAACTGAATTGTTTGAAATAGAATTGTTTTGACATTTAACTATGTGTAAATAAAAAAACTATAATTATACTAACCGAAGTATTTGAATTAGGGACTGTTTGACTAAATTGAATAGTTTGAAATAGAAATGCTTTGAAAATTAAACCATACTTAAATTTAAACTCCGTGCTTATGCTAAACTGAATTATTTGAAATAGAATTGCTCTTATATTGAAACTGTACTTACACTAAACTGATTTGTTTAATATAGAACTGTTTTGACATTTGACTGTGTCTAAACAAAATCTGTATTACGCTAAACTGAATTAGCGGAATTAGAACTGTTTGAATAAACTGAATAGTTTGAAATAGCAATGTTTTTGACAATCAAAATGTGTACTTATGCTAAACTGAATCGTTGGCAATAGAATTGTTTATTTGTATAAAAATGGATTTCTCATTAAATAACCTACAAAGTTTGATGTGCCATAAAACCCAAACAAAAAAAAAGCAACAACTCCTTAGTGTTAGCACTTGATAATGTCCTATCTATGGGTCAAGTAGAACTAAACTGAACTTTTACTAAATTGAATAGCTTGAAATAGAAATGCTTTGAAAATTAAACCATACTTTAATTTAAACTCCGTGCTTATGCTTAACTGAACTATTAGAAATAGAACTGTTCTTATATTGAAACTGTACTTACACTAAACTGATTTGTTTAATATAGAACTGTTTTAACATTTGACTATGTATAGACAAAATCTGTACTTACACTAGATTTTTTATCATTATATGTGAGCTCAGCTCCTACGACTGACAGATATTATACACGACATACGAAAAAACATTAACCCGCAGTTTAATTTTATCATTTTCGTTCACCAATTCAAGATCGATCGGAATTGTAGTAAGCGAGTTTTAACTCCAGTCGCGCTATTACGTTCACTTTCGGTCAAACACTCTAGGGAACAGTATGAGCTCTTAACCTGCAAGCTATGGGTTAAATAGTATCGCTACTGTCCTTCTAGAAGGATGGCTTTGGCATTAATTAACCCAAGAAGATTGATATGCCATTAAAAAACAAAAAAATTAACCAAACAAACAACAACATCGAGAACGATCATTAACTAAATCTAATTTTATCAAATAAACAAACAACCAAGTCTGCTTGAGAGTAGAATACACCATATGGATCTCTGCTTAGGGGTAAAATACCCCAACATGTGTCCTGTTTATGACATTAAATAATCAGATATTAAGGTTCTATTTTGCTTTGGGGAATGCGGAGTGCAATCTCATTATCATTACTCCCAGGTCCACTCTGACCTGGGGTGGTAGAACCTGATAGGATCCTATCTATGGGTCAAATAAAACTGCATGAGATTTAAACTGAGCTAAAACTATTGACTAAGGCTAAAATTAATTGTTTCAAATAGAACTATTTGATCTTTAAACTGTGTTAATTAAATTGACTGATGTTTAATTGAATTGTTAGTAATACATAGCTATACTTGGAACCAATTTACTTTGTTGACTAAAACTAGATTAAATTGTTTAAAATAGAACTGTTTGATCATTTAACTGTGTGAAAACAAATAACTGATGTTTACTTCAATTGTTAGTGATAGGTTCCTGAATTTCAACACACGACTATCAAATCCATGGACAGCTATCGATAGGCTATCGCCCATAAGGAAGTCAGACCTGACCAATGAAATAAAACATAGTTTCTTCCAAGCAGTGATCGTGTCGATACTGCTATATGGATGCACTACACGGGCGCTAAGTAAACGAATGGAGAAAAAGCTTGACGGCAAATATGCAAAAATGCTGCGATCAATATTGAACAAGTGAAGGAGGCAGCACCCTACAAAGGAGCAGATGTACGGCCACCTGCCACCCATCACGAATACTTTAAAAGTTAGGCAAACCAGACATTCAGGACACTTCTGGAGAAGTAGGGAAGAGCTCATAAGTGATGTACTCCAGTGGATCCCTTCACATGGACGAGGAAAGGCAGGACGACTTCCTGTCGCACAGGGTTATATCATTGTTTGACATCAACCTCCTTCCTGTGAGCGTTGCATCTGCACCCAATTCAACCTGTCCACAGTCAAAGTTATAGCCTGATATCTTCAACCGGATGCTCCTGTGCCTTGATTGATGGCTGTATCGAAGGTCAATATGTTACAATGAGTGCAGGTTCGCTTACAAATAACATCTATAATTAGAAATCATATATTTAATATTTACAATGGTTGATATGCCATAAACCCCCACGAAACAAAATCCTATATATTTGATATATACGCATAAAAAGATTTGGCCTTAAATAACCTACAATGGCTGATACACCATAAGACAAAACCAACCAACCAAACAAACAAAAAAACATTTAAAGTGTGCAAAAATAAGCGCAGGGTTGTTATATATATTAATTTGGCATTAAATAACCTACAATGGTTAATATGCCATAAGACTAAACCAACCAACCAAACAAATAACCAACCAACCAACCAACCAACCAACCAAACAAACAAACAAACATTTAAAGTGTGCAAAAATAAGTGCAGGGTTGTTATAAAATATTAACTACAAAATGTGTTTAGAAATCATATATTAAATATATACGTATAAAAAAGATTTTGCAATAAAATTAAACCAAATGTTCAAAATCAATGATTTGTTAATATAAGATTTGTAATGGTTGATGATTTTTATGGCTTTTGAACCCTTGTTGGTTATTTAATGCCAGATCGTGTTTATAAGTATATTAAATATCATTTGAAAATAAATAGTCTGTGGGTGACATCTTAATAGTGATAGACTTTATTTGCTTTAACACAGTTAAATTGTTTCGAGAATTGTCATGTAACCGTCACAATTAAATTTTTCTGTCATTTATTTGTACACAATTGAATGGTGATATATCGATGATTTGTGAGTGAATGAATCGTTTTTAGGTAATTTTACTTTTAAATAAAAGAATTAATTTGCTTGCACGCAAGAATTTTTGGTGTTTGAGCAGAGTTAAAAGGTTTCAAGTATTGATATGTAACAGTCACAAATATATTTAACATCAGTCATTTGTTTGTTCTCAATTTAATGCTTATATATGTAAGATTTGTGAGTTAATAGTATGCTAGTAATTTTATTCTTAAATGAGAGAAAGAGAGACAGACAGACAGACAGACAGAAAGAGCTAATTTGTTTGCACTCAAGTATAGCTATTGTTTCCTCACATTAAATTGGCTGCGAGTATGCTATCAGTTTGCGCACATCAAAATGCTTTCAAATATTGCTATTGTTTGCTTACAGTAAAATGGCAGAAGGTATTGCTATTGTTTGCTCACAGTAAAACGGCTTCAAGTATTGCTTTTGTTTGCTCACAGTAAAATGGTTCAGAGTATTGCTTTTGTTTGGTCACAGTAAAATGGTAGAAGGTATTGCTATTGTTTGCTCACAGTAAAACGGCTTCAAGTATTGCTTTTGTTTGCTCACAGTAAAATGGTAGAAGGTATTGCTATTGTTTGCTCACATTAAAACGGCTTCAAGTATTGCTTTTGTTTGCTCACAGTAAAATGGTTGCAAGTATTGCTATTGTTTCCTCACAGTAAAATGATTTCAAGTATTGCTATTTTTTGCTCACAGTAAAATGGTTTCAAGTATTGCTATTGTTTGCTCACAGTAAAATGGCAAGAAGTATTGCTTTTGTTTGCTCACAGTAAAATGATTTGATGTGTTGATATTGTTTTCTCACAGTAAAAAGGTTTCAAGTATTGCTATTGTTTGCTCACAGTAAATAGCTTCAAGTTGGAATTTTTGTAAATGACTTTTCACTCTTTTTTCGTTTGCTGATATTCATAGAATTGTGCACTAAGGCGCTACATTCTCGACAAATAACACTCCTGTGGTTGTCAGATAAGTTTTTTTTCTATACTTCTCCAATGTTAATAGCGTTGCCAAGGCTAAAAAATGGTATTTTTTACAAAATGAAACAGTCAATTTTTTTGCAATGTTTTATTACCTTTTTGTTTGTTGTGTGGCAGAAGTAATTCAAACTGTAAAATGTACTTTTTGTGTTTAGTATTATCATGGAAGTTAGTGCGTTGACACGTTGTGAATTACTTTATTACTTGTGTGATATGAAAGCCAAAAGGATGAATGTGGACTTAGTATAATCTGTTCAGTTTTTAGACGTTAATTTGAGATACTGCCGTCTGTTTTAGTTAAACACATTCAGGATCACAGATAAAAAAGTTTACAGAAAACAATATATATATATATATATATATATATAGCGAGAGAGAGAGAGAGAGAGAGAGAGAGTGAGAGAGAGATAGAGAGAGAGGGTGGAGACTGAGGCCACACAGACTTGTCTAGATGAGTAGGGATCATCACTTACTGCTCAGCTGTGTAAATTTATTCATTTAAATGGTTTTTTTTAATTCCAAAATTAACATAATGTTTCAGTCTTGATATTTTTTATCACATCTCTAGTAATGATAATATAGTATAATAATATAATATAATAATATAATAATAATATCATAATAATATAATATAATGTAATAATAATATAATATGATAATAATAGATATTTATCATATCTCATAATACAATCTCTAAGAAATCGATTTTATGCCAGGTGAACGTAAATCTAGTTATGGTAATTAACCTCATGGAGACGATCTCTAAGCTATATTGGGCACAACTGAGAATTACCGACTGCGTCACCTTATTGGCCTTCTGTCTGAGCTCTTCTTTTGTCCAGTTTAAGAATGGTTCTGAATATTTTACAAGAGACATTGCCCAGGCATTTTTTCTCAATCGATTCAATCTCTGTTGCAGTATTTGGTTTCAAAAAGTTTTTTTTTTCTCCTTCTGAGATACTAGTTTCTTACTAGTTCTTTCATCTTTGTCCGCTTACTAGTTCTTTCGTCTTCTTTTTCCGCTACAAACCATCTCAGATGGTTTAGGGAAATTCACTCTGGTAGCACGAAGCTCACCGATCAGGCAAAGTCAGCTAGACCGAAAGGCGCGGAATTCAAAGCTGTGCTTCAAGCCCTATAATCAAAACTGGTGAGAGTATCATACGAGCTCGGCATCTCCCAATCCACGATCTTAACAACACAATTCAGAGCAGCTGATTTGTGCAACGCGTAACTAAATCATTGTCAAACCTTTAACACAGCTCTGTGTTTACTTATAGCTTAGAGGAAAATTAGGAACAATACCTTTCTCAGAAGTATGTATGCAAAGTGATACGAAATTAGTCTCGTCCTTGAATTAAACACAGCCAGCCGAGGATTACCGTTATGTCATTCACACCTCTATAAGTAAGGCAATTAGTCTAGGAGAAAGGAAAAAACTCTCTATTCAAGCCGTCAGGATTGTTCGGAGAATCTGTGGTACATTAGTGTATCAATTATAGGCTATTGGCACATCTAAAAATATGGTTGGTCCAAAATAGGATTTCTTCTCTATTAACAAAAAACCAAAAAAAAAAAACAAAGTTGAACAACTCACTTAAAATTTACTCTTAGATCGGAGGTGAAGATAATGGTTTTATATTTCTCCCCAGGTGGCATTAGTTTTGTCAAACATAAAACGTCATATTTTAAATATTCTTTCTACTATCTTGTTCATTTCTGTTGGTGCTTTGAATTAGCCTTTTTTATTATTGATCCATTATCTGATTAGTTATGAACAAGACATTATTAAAGTATGAAAAGGGGAGTCCCCATGGTGTACTGGTTTATTTATCATACGTCCAACCAACGCGCGAAGGCCGTTTTTAAGGTGGGTCCGGTCGCAGGGCCGAAGCTCACAAGCGTCCCCATGGTGTACTGGCAAACTATCTTGTCTGCAACATCGTATTAAGCGAGTCCAAACTCCAGTCGTACTCTTAAGTTCACTTTCTTGTGGGTCGGTCGGGTTTTATGGCATATCCACCCACGTAGGTTATTTAATGCCATATCCTGTTTATACATATATGTTAAATATATATGATTTGGTTTGGTTGGTTGGTCGATGGGTTTATGGCATATCATCCTTTATAGGTTATTTAACGCCAAACCTATTTTTATGCAAATAATCAGTTATATTTCAAACAATTCAGTTTAGCATGACTACACGGTTTAATGGTCAAAAACATTTCTATTTCAAGCTATTCAGTTTAGTCAAACAGTTCTAATTCAGCTAATTCAGTTTAGTATGAGTACAGATTTTGTTTACGCACCGTTAATGTCAAAACAGTTCTATATTAAACAATTCCGTTTAGTGTAAGTAAAGTTTCCATGTTAAAAACAGTTACATTTCAAACAATTCAATTCAGTGTAAGCACACAGTTTAAATGTAAGTACACAGTCTAATTCAGCTAATTCAGTTTAGTATAAGTACAGATTTTATTTACACACAGTTAAATGTCAAAACAGTTCTATAACAAACAATTCAGTTCAGTGTAAGTAGAGTTTCCATGTCAAACAATTCAGTTTAGCATAAGCACGCAATTTAAATATAAGTACACACTATAATTGTCAAAAAACAATTCTATTTCAAACTATTAAGTTTAGTCCAACAGCTCTAATTCAAACAATTCAGTTCAGCATAAATATGCAGTTAGTCCTATCTAACCCATAGATAGGACTCTTATCAGGTGCTACTACTCCGAGCAAGATTGGACCTGGGAGCCATGGCAAGGAAGGGATACTCCGCATTCCCCAAAGTTCCACCATTACTGGAAACTCAACATCTGATTGTTTAGTGTCATATCAGGGCACTTATTGAGGGGTCTTATCCCTCTGCAGAGAAGTAGTTGGTGCATTCTACAGCCCCAGTCAATGATTTGGTTTGGTTGGGTTTGTGGCATATCAACTGTTGTTGGCTATTTAATGCCACATCTTTTTTTTATATATATATTGTAAATATTTGTGAACGCATATTTTATTGATAACATTTTTTAAACAAGTTAGAACTTATTTGTAGGCACACTGTTAAATGGTTTCAAGTAGTTCTAACAAACACAAATAATTTTATTCAATAATAATACTAATTTTTGCTCACAGTTTATTTGTTTTAAGTATTGCTATGGAACTCTTACAATCTAACATCGGTCATTTGTTTGCACTCAGTTACATAGTCAAAAACACACACACACTCATATATATATATATATATATATATATAATTAGTTAGAGATTAGTTTGCTGGTAATTTTATTAAAAAAGTATTCTCTGTCCACTCAATTCCGTATTGCTATAGTATTGGCCTAATGGGTAGAGTGTTTGCTAATAGTCTGGAAGACCGGGGTTAAATCCCAGGTCAAGTCATACCAACGACTCAAAAATGGTATTTGATGCTGCCTTGCTCAACACTCAGCATTATAAGATAACGATCAAGGGTAAAGTGGAGCAATCCAAGGTATGGAGTAGCGCTCCTACACCTCACTGTGGTAGCTTTTAAAAAGGGAGCCTTAGGGTCGCCCTCGACCAATGTCGCCAGCTTTACTTACTTTTTATTGTTTGCAAATAGTTAAATATTTGCAAGTATTCAAATCAAACCCTAATAATTATATTTGATATTAATCGTTTATTCGAACAGAGTGAAATGGTTACAGCTGATGTTATTAAGGCGCCTTTGGTGGTGTAATGGTTAGCAAGCTCGACTATACGAGTGAGTTCGAGTCTCACTGGGTGCCCCTTTCATATGGCCTTGTGCCACATCTAAGCAAAAAGCTTAGTAAATTACTACAGCTGATGTTATTATACATTAATAATTGTATTCAACGATATTCATTCATTTGCACACAGTCAATTAATTCCGATTATTGCTATGTAATAAGTATAATTCACTTAAACGGTTTGCAAACATTTAAATGGTTTCAAGTATTTCTTCGCAATGCCATTAATTCGGATTTGACACAGTTAAATGGTTTCAATTATTGCTCAAAAACGCAATCAAATATCGGTCATTTGTTAGCACAGTGCAAACTGTTTAAGCAGTTTTATTTCTTTCATAGTTGGGACCCAAACAGGTAGTTCCACGCTGGGACAAATTGGACCTGGAAGTAATCGCAATAAAGCTGTACTCACATTATCTATAACTCTATAATTGGAGCCTCAATATCAGACGCAGTTTAGTTTCATATCCATGACAAGCGTTAAGGGGCTCTCACTCCTCAGCAGCGACACAGTCAGCATATTCTACAGCCCTAGCTGACTTGGCTGGTTCACATTTGGACAAATAAAAGTTATTAATTCCGTTATATGGGTTAAATAGTAGCGCTGTTGTCCTTCTGAAAGAAATGGCTTAGGCATTAAATAACCGATGAAGGTTAATATGGTTGGTTTGTTGGGGTTTTATGGCATATCAACCTTTGTAGGTCATTTAATGCCAAATCCATCTTCATGTAAATAGTCTGCTCTATTTCAAATAATTCAGTTTAGCATGAGTACACAGTTTAATTGTCAAAAACTTTTCTATTTCAAGCTATTCAATTTAGTCAAACAGTTCTTATTGAGTTAATTCAGTTTAGTATGAGTACAGATTTTGTTTACGCACCGTTAATGTCAAAACAGTTCTATATTAAACAATTCCGTTTAGTGTAAGTAAAGTTTCCATGTTAAAAACAGTTACATTTCAAACAATTCAATTCAGTGTAAGCACACAGTTTAAATGTAAGTACACAGTTTAATTGTCAAAAACATTTCTATTTCAAGCTATTCCGTTTAGTTAAACAGTTCTAATTCAAACAACTCAATTTAGCATAAGTATGCAGTTAAATATATTTAACCCATAAACAGAGTGGTATCAGGTGCTACCATTCGGGGCCAGAGTGAACCTGGGAGAAGTGGCAATGAAGAGGTGCTCCGCATTCCCCAAAGCTCCAGCATATGGAATCTCACCATCAGAAATGGGCGGAAATTGGCTAACAAAATGGGACAAGGTAAAGCCCATGATACACTCATAGACTGATGCACAGGAAGAGAGTGACCTGTGAACTGCATGGCAGTTATTTCCGCTTGATGACGATTAAACATTCCATTTCAAAGATCGAGTGAGCGTCGAACGATTATATAACTCAGTTGAATTCGACGAACCAGTTGAGTTGAAGATCGGACGGAATTATAGACGAGATGTGGTAGGGAAAGCCACATCAGGCCGAAGGGGCCTTTGGGCCCTGATGAGTTGAGGTCCGGAGAAGATGCTGATAAGATGCCGTAAAGAAAGCCATCACCCAGCAGAGTGGCCTCTGGACCTCCAGTTGAGCATCAGAAGAACGAGAAAGACACAACGTTGACGGCCATAACTTTGGGGTCAAAATATTGCAGTTATGTTCGATCTCCAGCTCCCCCTCACAGTAAAACCCCACACAAGCCTTTCGAACCCTTACAAATAAAGTGAGAGGTATATATATTTATAAAGAAGTCTTCCTGAGTCTGTCTTTATCATTGCGTCTGTTGTTTATTGCGTCGGTATGTATCCAGCATATATATGTATATTTCTGCATGAACATGTATATGTGAAAGCAACAGCATAAACGTTTAAAATCATAAGGTTTTTGAGGCAACTGATTTCTCCACTAAATTTAGAAATGCATATCAGATCAAGCTTTTTTTATGTGTTCCTATAATGATATTCTGATGTCCTGGTTTGGCTCTCTTTTTCAATGGCATATAGACGTAATGTCACAACACGTAAGCTAATGCGTCACGTCCTCTCCCACTGATATGCTGGTAGTAAAATAAAAAAAGAATTGAAAAGGCCAAGAAAAAGAAACCTAATGTTTGGATATAGCTCAAGATAAAATCCTATGTGAGAGAAATAGATAGTTTGGTTTGGTTTAGTTTGTTTGGAGTATATGGCATATCAACCTTTGTAGGTTATTAAATGCCAAATATCTTTCATATAAATAAACAGTTCTATTTCAAACCAGTTTAGCATAAGTACACAGTTTAATTGTCAAAGAAATGTCTATTTCAAACTATTCAGTTTAGTCAAACAGTTCTAATTCAAATAATTCAGTTTTGTATAAATATAGTTTTTGTCAAAACAGTTCGATTTCAAACAATTCAGTTTAGTGTAAGTACAGTTTTAATCTCAAATCTAGTTCTTTTTCAAACAATTTAGTTTAGCATACAAAAACAGTTCTACTTCACGCTATTAAGTTTAACATTAGTACACAGTTTAGTTCAATTTGAGTCATAGATGGGACACTATAAGTTGATACAACTGCGGACCTGAGTAGACATAGGAATGATGGCAATAAATGTGTACCTCGTATTCCCCAAATCTCCAGCAGTACTGGAACCTCACCACCAGATTGTTTAGTGTCATGTCCAGGACACTCGTTGGGGAGGGTTACCAGTCTGCAAAGATTCAGCCGGTGTATTCTTTAGCCCAAGCCGATTGGGTAATGGTTGTGGTTGGCTTTATGGCACATCAACCGTTGTAGGTTATCTCATACCACATCTTGTTTATATATATATATATATATATATATATATATATATATATATATATATTGTAAATATTCGTAAACGTATATTTTGTGGATGGCTTTTTAAAACAAGTTAGAGCTTATTTGTTGGCACACTGTTAAATGGTTTCAAGAATTTCTATCTTACATAAATAATTCTATTCAATGATAACGATAATTTTTGCACCCAGTTTATACTCGTTTTTGGGTGGGTTTACCCTTCTGCTGGGAAGCATTCGGTGTATTCTACAGCTCTAGCTGACTGGGACACAAGACTCTAGTTTGGGGTATTAACCCTTTGCAGAGATGCAGTCGGTGTATTTTATAGCACCAGACCACAAAGCAAAGAAATAGATAGCAAAGGCATTTAAGTTAGACTGTGACATTTTTTCTAGTAATTCTGTTTCATTATGATAGTTTATTCATCTTAATTTTTTAGATAAAGCTGGATAATATGGTTAACGGGAGTAGAACAATCTACCCTCCTTTGAGGGTTGAATAAAGGGTTCGATGTCGGCTCACCAGTTTGACATGAAACATCAAAAGAAGGAAGCTTCAGCCGAAACATTATAAAAGCAATCCTCTTAGTGATAAACTTTTGGCAAACTACGAAAGCTTTTCATTATTTTATACCTCCATATGGCATCTTTGTTCTGATTGTTTATATTATCGTTATTTGTTCATCTTTGGGGTAACACAGAATTTTTTTTGGCTCCATATAATGATCAATGGAATTGCAAAGTTCTGAGTTAGACAGTCTGATATTAGAAATGGTTTAATCGTAGAAATTTTCCCACTGCTAAAACTATGTTCCTCATGTTATGTTACATGGTGCTACCAGACGTAGGTTTTTCTACCCGTCCCTCTGGATTCAGGTCAGAAATAGATCCTCCAGACATTTGATGTAGGTTGGTTGATTGGTTTTATAGCATATCAACCTTTGTTGGTTATCTAAAGCCAAATCCATTTTTATGCGAATAATCAGTTCTATTTCAAACAATTCACTTTAGCATGAGTACACAGTTTAATTGTCAAAAACGTTTCCATTTCTAGCTATTCAGTTTATTCAAACAGTTCTAATTCAGCTAATTCAGTTTAGTATAAGTTCATATTTTGTTTACACACAGTTAAATGTCAGGACCGTTCTATTTGTTAGAATTCAGTTTAGTGTAAGTACAGTTTCAATGTCAAAAACAGTTCCATTTCCAGCAATTCACTTTAGTATAAGCACGCAGTTTAAATGTAAGTACAGTTTATTTTTTGTTTGGGTTTTATGGCATATCAACCTTTGTAGGTAATTTAACACCAAATCCATTTTTATGAAAATAGTTCTATTTCAAACAATTTAATTTTGCATAAGTACGCAGTTTAAATGTACACAGTCAAACAGTTCTAATTCGGATGATTCAGTTTAGTATAAGTACTGGTTTCGTTTGCACACAGTTAAGTGTCAAAACATTTCCATATTAAACAAATGAGTTAAGTGTAAGTACATTTTTAATGTCAGAAGCAGTTACATTTCAAACATTTCACTTTAGCATATGCACGCAGTTTAAATGTAAGTATGGTTTAATCGTGAAAAAACATTTTTATTTCAAGCTATTAAGTTTAGTCAAACAATTCAGTTTAGCATTAGTATGCCGTTAGTTCTATTTAACCCATCGATATGGGCCTACCAGGTGCTACCACGCTGGGCCAGAGTGACACTGGGAGCAATGGCAATGAAGGTGTGTTCCGAAATCCCCAAAGCCGCAGTATCACTGGAACCTCACCATCAGATTGTTTATTTTCATATCCAGGATACTCATTGGAGGGGGGTCTTACCACTCTGCAGAGGTGCAGTTGGTGTTTTCTACAGCCCCAGCCGACTGGGCAACATTTGATGTAAGTCTTTGTGGGAAGATGGATGTTGACATAACGTCACCTTTGCAAAAGTGACTACCCCAAACACCCCGATGTTGTCTGGGTGTCTGGTTTTCGTCAAAATGTATGACATCCAAACACCGGGGAAATACACATTTTGGAGCCTCCGACGCAAATGCTAGTTGTACATTATGACATTTCCCGAATATCTGGAGTGGTGAATTGCATCGGGGACCTACTTTCGTCAAATACAGTGTCCTTTTGTATCTAGTTTATTGTCTATAAGTAATTTACGCAGCTCTTTGCTTTAATATGGCACAAGGCCGAATGAATGGGGCATCCAATGAGACACGAACTCATTCGTGTGTGTTTGCTCGTCTAGCTTATTTACTAACTATTTCAACACCAGAGGTGCCCAGTTTGCTGCATAGTAGACAAAAGCTAAAACAAAACATAATAAAGAATTTGAAATTGCAAGAATTTACTAATTTGTATAATAAAGAAATTTATCTGACCATGAAATTTAAGGTAGCAGTATGTCTTTTCCCTGTAACTCTTTTCTAACAGCAAGTACTTTAAGGAATCTAAGGCATATTAAGCAAAGGTTGGTAATTAAGTATAGAAGAAAGCAGAGAGGCAGAGTGTCAGCCAGAGGAAAGCGAATCAACACCTCAGTAATTATCACAAGCCTTTAAACCCTGAGTGCCAACCCACCCACGTGCTATTACCCTAGCTCGGTATCCTTGCTGAAAATAGAAAAATATTGTTATCAGTTATTTAACAGCTTGTAGGATTTCACAACCTGGAGAGATTCGTCAACGTCACTCAAGAGCCGACTTATTAGTCTACCTTGAAAAACCCCTGCTCCTCAAATATCCAACTCTATGGAACGCTGGCCATTGAGAAAGGTAAGAACAAAATCTAGGGCTTTTTTTTCATTATAGTGGCCACACAACCTGAAACAGCCATCCTTTATTGTAAACGTGATATTAGTGATTCGTTTGAATAATTAGATAAGTCACATTCTCCTAACTAAGTTGTTTGGGTATTTGATGTTCAATATGATTTGGTAGTCTGCAAAAGAACAAATAAAGACTTCAAGATGTCGATTATAAAAATTCTTTTAACCGCTAAGAGAGATGACAAGATCGAATTTACAAAAGTTTTGTCAATAGAGGAAGACCTGATCCGAAAACTATAATATTATAATAATATTTTCTCCTTATCGTATATAAGATTAACAGTTTTAAGTAAAATATCTATCTATCTATCTATGTAAAGAGATAATAACATTAATTAGCATCTATATTTTCATCTCCCTTTTAGAAGTTCTTTTTGAATGTATTTTTCAGCAACTTGCTTGCTTTAGGACATGTTACGATTCATTGTTTTATTTCTTTATTTTCATATCTTGTATGTATGTGTTTGTATTGGAATAAAACTGAGACCAACTTTAATCTTACGATCGACGGGTTCATATCCCTGCCACTTAAAAAAAAGTGATGTGATACATTTGTATATGCAGAGTTACGTCCCCTTAATGTATACACGCATGTTTGCTTGGGTTTTAATGCATATCAACCTTTGTAAGTTATTTAATGCCAAATCCATTTTTATACAAATAAACAGTTCTATTTTAGTCCTGTTCGGCATAAGTACACAGTTTGATTGACAAAAACATTTCTATTTCAAGCTATTCAGTTTAGTCAAACATTTCTATATGAAACAATTCAGTTTACTATAAGTATAGTTTTTAGTTTACACTCACTTAAACGCCAAACCTGTTCTATTTCAAACAATTCAGTTTTGCATAAGTACAATTTCAATGTCAAAAACACTTCTTTTTCAAACAATTCAATTTAGCATGCAAAACAGTCCCATTTTAAACAATTCAGTTTAGCATAAGTACGCGGTTTAAATATCAAAACAGTCAAATTTCAAGCAATTCAGTTTAGCCTAAATACAGAGTTTAGTCCTATTTGAGCTATAGATAGGACCCTATTTGATGATATCAATCCAGGCCAGAGTAAACTCGGGAGAGATGGTTATAAAGGGGTACTCTGCAATCGCCAAAGCTCCAGCATAACTGGAGGCTCACCATCAGATTGTTTAGTGTCATAAACAGGACACTCGTTGGGAGTGTCTCACCCCTCTGCAGAGGTGCAGTTTGCGTATGCAACCCCAGTCGACTGGGCCAGATCTCAAGTACATATTTTTGATCGACGCATAGAAGTGCACAGGTAATACCGCTCCGTACAGAGTGGACTTGGAAATAATGTCGATGAAGGAGTTCTCCATATTTTCCAAAACTTCAGGACAGGTGTATATCAGATGGTTTTATATAGAAGCGAATACACTCGTTGCAGGTTTGGTGGGTGTTTACACCTCTCTGCACAGGTGCTGAATGCGTATTCTACAGCCAAAGCTGACTGGGCAGATAGTTGGATTCATTCTTTTCCTAAGGGTAGTAGTGATAATATTTGTCACTGCCTCCCACCAGACAGGACTTGACACAGGCCCGAAGGCCGATTAAAGTGGGGATAAAGAGGAGGAGAAGGTTGGCAACAAGCCGAGACTTGAACCCTGCTGATTATTGACCCACTAAGTGCAATGTAGGTCTAATGAGTTAAGCAGTTTCACGGACCCAAATCTGATAGTTGGATTCATTCTTTTCATAAGGGTTGTAGTGATAATATTTGTCACTGCCTCCCACCAGACACGAATTGACACAAGGTCAAAAGCCCGAAGACCGATTAAAGTGGGGATAAACAGGAGGGGAAGGTTGGGAACGAGCCGAGACTTGAACCCTGCTGGTTACTGACCCACTAAGTGCAATGTGGGTCAAATGAGTTAAGCAGTTTGACGGACCTAAATCTGGGTCCAGGCACGTATGCTGGGTTATGGCTTAAACTAGACAGCAAGGTCTAGTGCCATACATAGAGGACAAAGGTTGAAGCTCGCCCACCCGAAGGTGGCCCAGCCGAAGTTGGGAGCCTTTCGGCCTCAAATCTGCCATTGATCGATACCCCATCCGGTACGAATGCCAGATCGCCCAGCCAAAAGGCCGGGGAAGCGACAAAGGGTAATAGCGATATTTGAAATACTATCAACCTCGTTTGAAATTACACTATGGTGGGCTCCAAAATTGCAGCGCTATAATTCATCATCGTCATCACGTGCTGTTAGCTCGGGTTTTCCTAATTTTCTGTCGTCATTCATCTCTGTCATCAATCACTTCCAGCAGGTCTTCTTGGCTACATCCTGTGTCAGTGTAGAGATGTAGATAGGTTCTACTACCTCGTCCAACATTTGCACGTCCGTGTGAAGGGGTCACGGGAAAACGTCGCCTATGTATTCGTTCTTACTTCTCCTGCAGTGTCCGTCATATTTGTATAGTTTTAGAGATAGGATGTAAGAGGCCGTACAACTGTTGGTTTGCGAGATGTTGCTTCACGGATTTGTTCAGTATGGGTTTTACCATTCTTGTACAATTGCCATCTAACAAATTTTCAATTCAATAAGTCACTGTCTATGTGGTGCATCCATATAGTAGAATGGACATGACCACTGCCTCTCCAAGTAGAACTATAAATAAATCGTTCCTATCATCCCCCATTGCCATTACCACTGCTCCCACTACAACGACAACGACAAAATATAATTAAGATAAAAGGGATTTATCAACATCCCTACGGAAACAGGATGCTACAAAATGGAAGTTCTTAAGAGGAATTTAACTGGTTCAAATCAGTTTGCCTTCTACTAGACCAGTGGCTTTAGCAAGGTTAAAGAACCTTGCCTGCCCTACTATTTACCCATAGCTGGAGGGAGAGTTGTCGGATATCTACATCATGAACTGCAATCAACCTCATATAAGATTTGAACTCGTGTCACCGTGTTTATTTGCTACGATGATAGTCGTCACCCGAGAAGCGCTTCAATAATAATAATGATAATAATAATAAAAATCGGAATCTCTTCTAATAGCTGCACAGGACAACGCCATAAGAACCAATCATATCACAGCGAGAACAGACAACACTCAACAAAATAGCAAATGTAGACTAGGCGGTGACAGAACTTAAATGATCAATCACATAATAAGCGAATGCAGCAAAGGCGAGACTCGATGGGTCGGCAAGGTGATCCACTGGGAAATGTGCAAGAAATTAAAATTTGACCACACTAACAAATGGTATATGCACAACCCAGCACCCGTCATAGAAAATGACACACATAAACTCCTATGGGACTTTGACATATACACATGCCTAATCTTAGCTAGAAGACCAGACCTTTTAAAGATTAACAAAAAAAAAAAAAAGAGAATTTGCAAAATTGTGGACTTTGCTGTCCCGGCTGATCACAGAATAAAACTGAAAGAATGTGAAAAGAAGGATAAGTACGTCGACCTTGCTAAAGAATTGAAAAAGCTGTGGAACATGAGAGTGACAATTATATCAATTGTAATTGGTGCTTTTGGCACAATAACTAAAGGATTATTAAAAGGCCTAGAGGACTTGGAAGTTGGCGGACGGGTAGAGACTATCCAAACGACAGCATGACTGAGAACGGCCAGAATACTGAGAAAAGTCCAGGGGATTTGTGAAGACTTGCTATCTCTCAAACTCCAGTGAAAGACCATCAGCTGATACTGGTGTGAAAAACTCTAAAAGAGTAAATAATAATGACAAGAGCAAAAAAAAAAAAAAACTGGCCAGAGAACTGAAAAAAAATTGGAACATGAAGATGACGGTGATGCCAATTGTAATTTTTGCACTTGAAACGATCCTCAAAGTTTGGTAAAAGTATCTGGAATATTTAGAAATTGGAGGACAAGTCGAAACCATTTAAACAACAGCATCGGCCAGAATACTGAGTAGAGGCCTGAAGATTTGAAAAGACTTACTGTCATTCAGACTGCAGTGAAAGACCATCAGCTAACGGAAATATAAAAACTCACAAGGAGTAATTTAATAAAAATGATAATAATTATGATAAAATGTGTAAGATATTAAAATTTGACCAGACTAACAAATGCTAAATGTTCAAACCAGTGTTGTATAGCCACATAATACATATACATGCGGAAGCATAATCAACTAATAATGATGAACGAACACACTTCTATAGAAAAATGTACCTCTCACACTTTATTTGCGAAAGGGTTGCGAAAGTGTTAATGTTGGTCATGGGTGAGAGGTGAGTTGGAGACGGAACAGACTGCAAACATATTGGCCCCAAGTTCCTCTGTATTATAGCAGCACCTCGTCCTCATTCTTCTGGGCTGCTCAACCGGGGTCTTGAGGGCTCAAGCCCTCTGTCTGGCGCTGATTATCACTACGGCATCTTGTCCCCAACTGCGACTGGAACTCAAACTTCGACAGCAACTCGAACTGAACTCAGCCTGCCTCGAACTCCAACTAAATCAAACCGTTTGTGGCACCTGATTATATAATTGTTTGACATCCACCTGCTTCCTGAAGACTTACCCATCTGCACCGAATTCAACCATATCCACAAGTCAGGGTGATACCCCGATATCTTCGACCGGATGCGCCTGTTATTTACACAGGTTCATCTCTTAATTGACAGCTCGGTCAAGGGCCAATATGTTACACTCGAAGAATACACTTAGTGATAATCAACCAGAAAAAATAGAAATTGAAAAAAATAAATAAATAGAATAAAAAAAAAAAACAAGTGGAATTTAGAGTTCTAGCGAACCAAAGAATGAAAATGAAAAAGTCAAAAGATTAACAGATATTTGTATCTTACAAAAATGTTAAGAAGCTGTGGAACCTGAAGTTGACAATGATACTAATTTTGTATAACACGCTTGGAACAGTCACCAAAACCTAGAAAAGAACTTGAAAGAATTAGAAGACAAGGGAGGAATCCATATAATCCAAAACAACATCCTTGTTGAACAAAGGTACTTCGAAGATTCTGGAAGACCTGAAAAGACTTATGGAGAATCAGAATCCAGTGAAAGTTGAACAGCTAACACTAGTATGACAAACTAGCATGGAGTTAAGGAATAATAATAATAATAATAAACAACGCCATAAGGACACAGCATAGAATAACGCCATAAGGACTAACTGTATCAAACCAAGAATAGACAAGAAGCAACAAAGTATCACATGTAGATTATGTGGTGACAGAGACGAAATTATGAACCACACAATAAGCGAATGCAGCAAATTAGCCCAAAGATGTGATCCACTGGGAATTGTCCAAGAAATTCAAATTTAACGATACGCACAAATGGTATACGCACAGTACTGAATCCATCCTGGAAAATGAAATACACAAATTTCCTTTGGATTTTGAGATACAAATGGATCACCTAAAATCAGCCAGACGACCAGACCTAGTGAGAGTTAACAAAATAAAAGAGAACCTGCCGAATTTAGGACATTGAATTTCCATATGACCACAGAGTAAAACTGAAAGGAATTGAATAGAAACGCTAGAGAACTGAAAAGAGTATGTAACATGAAGGTAACAGTAGTTCCGATTGTAATTGGTGCACTCGGTACAGTTTTTAAAAAATTGCTAAAGGAACTGGAGGATTTGGAAATAATAGGGCGAGTCGACACCATCTAAATGAAGGCTTTATTAACATCGGCCAGTGTAGCACTATGGGGGTAGGCTGCCAAAGCAGACGATTCAATTGTCTGTTTTGGCGCGAAACCATACAAAGGATTCTTGGACATGAAATCTCGCCGTACTCGGAAGTGGTACGGGGAGGCGAATGAGAGTTGACGACGCGACCCAGTAGAGAGAGAGTTGGTGGCAGGAGAGACAAGAGAGAGAGTTGGTAGTTGGACAGGAGGAGAGAGAGTTGGTGGCTGGACCCGAGAATGAGAGTTGGTGGCTGGAGAGCAGAGAGGCAGTTGGTGGCTGGAGCCCGAGAGAGGCAGTTGGTGGCAGGAGAGCAGAAGTTGGGGGCAGGAGACCAAGAGAGGCAGTTGGTGGCTGGAGAGCAGAGAGAAGGCAGTTGAGACTGGACAAGAGAGAGGCGAACAGAGAGGTTGGCGTGGATCCACGGAGGGGCAGTCAACACCAGACACCAGAACAGAGAGGCGAGGAGACAAGATAGGGTCCAGTGAAGAAGAGTCTCAAGATGTCTGATTCCAGTAGCATTGTGGAATTTTCGCAAGTAACCCACGCTAGCGATAGTCCTCACATGCATATAGTGTTGCAATACCTCTTTTCTGCTCTTGGTAACCCCAAGCTTTGTTTGTTCGTTTGTCTTTCTATTTTCTCCTGTCTCCCTCGATCGTATTCTTGTGTGGTGGCAAGAAATGTGCGTTGCCCCCTCGAACCACTAGTTGATCACCGGCCGGCTAAGAAGTGAAATGGTTAGAAGACTGGGATAATGTGGTGGGGGTGAGGGGGTAACTTTTCACACCAGAATACTGAGAAGAGTCCCGGAGACTTGAGGAGGCTTGTTGTCATTCAGACTCCAGTGAGAAACAATCTGCTAATGCTTGTGTGAAAAGTCTCAAAAGAGAAATGATAGCATTCATAATAATAATTATTATAAATATTTATACAATTGGAAGAAATAAGCAAAAAAAGTTATCGAACGAAGAGAGACTCAAAAAATACAGAGACTGTCTCAAGCAATACTAATATAACCGGACAGAGATCATTCAAAGAACAGTATTTTACTTGATACTGAGAAGAGTCCTGGAACTTGCTGTCACTTTGACGCTTTTGGGAATACCCGCAAGAAGTATGATAGTAGTAGTAATAATAATAATATTGGTGCTTTTGGCACGGTAACTAAAGGATTATCCAATGGCCTGGAAGACTTGGAAGTTTTCGGCCGAGTGGAGACCATCCAAACAACAGCATTATTGGAGACAGCCCGAATACTGAGAAGAGTCCTGGAGACTTGAGGAGACTTGCTGTCACTCAATCTCCAGTGAAAGACCATCAGCTAACGCTGATGTGAAAGACTCTAATGAATAAATAATAATAATAATAATAATAATAATAATAATAATAATAATGCCACATTACCATTCCTAATGAATAAAGACCGAAAAAATATCAAGGTAGAACTCGAAAAGTAATTAAAATTTAAAACATTTTCCAAACGGAAAACATCAGCAAACTAAATAAGCTAATTTATGCAGGAGCTAAACTCGTCAGTGATGAAATTAATATCCCCCAAAGGAGCTCGAATAGAAATGCAAAACCTGGAATTGAAAGTAGGCCAGATGGACAAATAAAGAAACTGCGACAACAAGCAAAAATACTATGGAAGGAAAATAAATAAAGACAAGATGGAAGGAAAAGACGGAAAGAAGACAATATTAAACAAGTTTAAGTTTACAATTAATATTGGCGTGAGAATGGAGGCTTAGAAGATACCGGGACAGAGTCAAGTAATACAAACAAAACTGGACCTTCCAAAATAACGAAAGAAAACTTTACCAACAAGTCGGTGGGGAATGCACATGGACAAATCACCAATCGAATATAAAGTATAAAAAGTAAAAAATGCAAACGGGATCAAAAAACCCGAATGAATGTATAAGAGGAAAAACTAATTGCAAAACAGTGAAAAGCCTCCAGGTGAACAAAGATGAGGACTCACTAAGAGCAACACTCAAGAAAACAGCAAAATGAAAAATGCTAGACAATGACATCATATATGGGTTCCGGTTTTAAACAAAATGTCATCTGCAGTTGAAACACACACACACACACACACACACACACACACACACACACACATACATACATATATATAGAGAGAGACGAGGAAATATGACACCCTCATATATTCGTCGGGTTATGGGGAAATGAGGTGCGACACGCTGGCCGTTAGCTGACTGTAGTAGTAACCGAGAATAGTATCAGTGGAAAGGCCGTCTCTCTTCAACCCTCCTATATTAGCACAAGGTAACATGGGCATAAGAAAACCCCACTTTCTATTAGCCACGTATGCATCAGTGGTGAGAGGCGGATAGCGACCAGGATTGATACGGAGGAATAAACGCCAAAAAGCCAACACGTGGACATTTTTCAAACTACGGAAAATAACTAGTAGCCGTTTCTTCGTCGGAGTGTGAAGACACATAATTTGGGATATGGAAAAAACCCAAATCCCAAAATAATGCCGCGCAGAGAACACTGAGAGAAAAGAAAAAGCTTCTCGTTTGAAAGAATTCGCACTCTGAGGTATGGTGAGCGTCGTTAAACGAATACCCAAAGAAAAGACTTGGCTACGAGGAAAGAGAATAATTAATCTTGGTCTTATCTGAAATAAGACGGGCATCTATCTATCAACGTGTTATGGCAGCCCAGTAACGAGAGAAAAGAGAGGAAAGAAAAGAATCGACCAAATCCCAAGTAAGTGAACATACAATTAAAGTACATTCAAATTTATCTTGCTGTATTCATGCTGACGTAAATAAAAGACAAATTACCGGAGGAAAGAATAGCTCTGATAAGATAGAGGGGAAAGGAAGGGGAAAACTCCCCGAACGATAAACTTGAGATATGGAGTACGGGCTCTGCCATTAAATTTCAATGTCTGAAGGAAAGCGGACAATATCTACTGCTGTATTTTCCACTTCCACCAATTAGAAGAAAGAATTCCTCGCTCCTGGTTTTTACCTGAATTGTTTTTTTTTCTTTGTTTCTTTCTTTTATTCAATAAAAGAATATTGTTATTATTCTTGTTAACCCAAACACGGCAGTTCAGAGTCCGTTTTTTTTATGGAAGTATTGAATTTGTCGAAGACCTTGTATTTGAAGGGAAAAGCTGGCCAATTAGCTGTGTTGACTTTTAATAATTCACCTGTGGTGTAATAGTTAGCAAGTTCGACTAGCAAACCTACACGAGTGAGTTCGAGTCTCATTGGGAACCCATTTCATATGACTTTGTGCTACATCTAAGCAAAATGCTTAGTAAATTACCACCTATAACCCACCTAGTGGCTTTCAAATGTAGCACAGCTAGAGAGTTGATGATATCTGTCATATTAAATTGCGTCGGCAAACCACAGCCAACGTGTGTGCCCTGCATTAACTGGTGGACTTGGCGGGAACGAACGTCACCCTGTAAGCCTGCTGGGCAGATGGCCGCGTAACAATATATATATATATATATATATATATGTGTGTGTGTGTGCGTGTTTATGTGAATTTATGTAGGCATAGGCCTCTATTTTAATGCACACAAAACGGAATATATGTGCTATAATCAAACGGGGGACATCTCCACTCCACTTTAAACTAGTAGACTAATTCACTTACCTAGGAACCAGCGTCGCATCAACCGAAAAGGACATAGACACGAGGTTAACAAAAGCATGAACAGCTATCAATAGGCTATCGATTATGTGGAAATCATACTTAACCGATAAAATGAAACGCAGTTTCTTCCAGCAGCGGTCGCATCGATACTGCTATATGGCTGCACTATATGGACTCTAACAAAACGGCTGGAGAAGAAGCTAGACGGCAATTACACAAGAATGCTGCGAGCAATCTTGAACAAGTCCTGGCGGCAACACCCCACAAGACACCAGCTGTACGGCCACCTGCCTCCTCTCACGAAAACTATTCAAGCTAGACGAACCAGACATGCTGGACACTGCTGGAGAAGCAGGGACGAACTCATAAGAGATGTACTCTTATGGACCCCCAGACATGGCCGAGCAAAAGCAGGACGACCAACATGAACATACATTCAGCAGCTATGTGAGGATACGGGATGTTGTCCTGAAGACCTGCCTAGGGCGATGAACGATTGGGAGGAGTAGCGAGAGAGGGTCAGGGATATCCGTGCTACCAGCACGACATGATGATATATATGTATATATAGAACAAGTGAAAGTGGGAGATAGATTTATAGATAGATTAAGAGAGAGAGAGAGAGAGAGAGAGAGAGATGAACACAGAAATGTGTATGCATATTAACAATATTAGAGAGATTTATACAGATAGATAAACTGATAATCATAGGGATATAACGAAGTAGATATACAAAGTTTGACTTGAACTAGACTTATGCTAAAAAAATCTAAAAACTTTAGAAGTTAGACAGAAAGACACACAGATAGATAAATAGACAGACCCAAGTTAGGAGATCGTAGATACATATTCAATAGTGCTTGGTTACTGTCAGTTTCTCGCCTATGCAATAATAAGACAAAAAAAGGCAAACAAATAAACAAACAAAAAATGACAATAAAACGAACAAGCAATATGCCCGATTACTACTATATATATATATACACATGTAAACAAATATTTAAGAAACAACTCATTGACCAAATGAATAGACTGTTCACTAATGGATCCGGAAGACCGGGGTTCAATCCCATGTCGAGTTTTACCAAAGGCTCAAAAAATGGCACTTGATATTACTTGCTTAATACTCATCAATATTCGGTAAGGGTAAAGTGGAGGAGCCAGGGAATGGAGTAGCGCCCTCTCTACACCTCGGTGTAGAAGCTATTGAAGAGGGAGCCTTCGGGTCACCCTCGTCTAAGGTCGCCAATAGTTACGTTAATAAAAAATCTAATAACATATTAATACTTATTACGATTAACTTAATTCTTCTAATATAAATAACATGGATTTTTTTACGATATGTTTAAAGTTTGGTTGGTTGGTTGGTTGGATTCAATGGCCGATCAACCTTTGTAGTTTATTTAACGCCAAATCCATTTTTATGAAAATAGTTCTATTTCAAACAATTCAGTTTAGCATAAGTACGCAGTTTAAATGTAAGTACGGTTTAATTGTGAAAAAAACTTTTCTATTTCAAGCTATTCAGTTTAATCAAGCAGTTCTAATTTAGTTAATTCAGTTATGTATAAATACAGATTTTGTTTATACACAGTTAAATGTCAAAACAGTTCTGTATTAAACAAATCAGTTTAGTGTAAGTACAGATTCAATATAAAAAAAAAAGAAAACAATTCCATTTCAAACAATTCAGTTTAGCATAAGCACGCAGTTTAAACGTAAAGTAAAAGTAAAGTTGTCTCCCTTTAGTCTTAGGCGACCCGAAGGCTCCCTTTCCAATAGCTACTACACCAAGGTGTTGGAGAGGGCGTTACCCCTTTCCCTAGATTGCTCCACTTTACCCTTGATACGTACCTTATAATGCTGAGTATTAAGCAAGGAGGTATCAAGTACCATTTTAAAAGTCTTTGATATGACCTGATCTGGGATTGAACCCCGATCTCCCGGACCACTGGCGAGCACTCTACCCACTAGGCCAATGAGTTTAAATGTAAGAGCGGTTTAATTGTCAAAAACATTTCTATTTCAAGCAATTAAGTTTAGTCAAACAAATCAGTTTAGCATAAGTTTGCCGTTAGTTCCATTTAACACAAAAGTAGGACCCTTATCAGGTGCTACCACTCCGGGCCAGAGTGGTGCTGGAAGCCATGGTAATAAAGAGGTACTCCGCATTTCCCAAAGCTCAAACATCACTGGAACATTACCATCAGTTTGTTTAGCGTCATATCAGGACACTCGTTGGGGGAGGGGTCTTACCTCTCTGAATAGATGCAGTCGGTGTATTCTACAGCCTCAGCCGACTCGGCAAGATATGTCTAATAAATAGAAATAGAATATTTGTAAATTAATATTAGCATTGATTTATTATTTTCTACCGAGAGGGATTATATTATATAATACATGATAATTTCAACAAAATTACGTTTTTATATTTTATTCATAAATTTAATCGAGTCTCAAGCCATTATTAAATTTTTCAGTATGCAGGTTTTTTTTAAAATTTTACTAATATCTAAACCAGGGTTTTTTTTTTTCGTTTGTGTTAAGAGGAATCTATAAACATTATATCTGATGATAATATGTAATATTTCCGCTGTTAATTTGTTTTTTTAATTAAAGAATCAAAAAAGTTTGATTTTTTTAAATTCGAAAAGAAAATCTGATTCTCATCTCGCCGAATGTAAGATAAACATACCAAAATGATATTCAAATGCTCAACAGTAGTTCACCATCTGAAGAGGGTCATCATAGACCTGAAATAAATTAATAATGACACCAGAGAATTGAATCTTTTTTTTCTTTTTATATAAATAGTATTTTGCCCTGCACGCAAATTTTGATGTATTTTTATTTCCAAATTTTGATGTATTTTTTAATTCCAAATTAATTATACAGTCGATACCCGTTGACATTGAGCTCTCTAACTTTAAACTCCAAACTCTTGGATTTTTCCTCGGATCATATATATATATATATATATACGTAAAACCGTCAAATTTTGTTATGCTATTAAATGAAAAAAACAAATCTTTACATATATATATATATATGTGTGTATATATGTTGATTTGTTGGCTATACATATATGTATATATATATATATATAATTTCAAGAAAAAAAACCCAGATATTCAGTCACATTATGATGATGGATTTATTTCCATCCTGTTAAGAGCATTGATGTGAATCAAAAACTTCAAAGGAAATTTGGATAGAAATAAATTCATTATCCTATTGTGACCGAATATTGTTTTTTTCTTGAGATAATATTTACTCTATGAATTTATTTACATTGATCCCATTATCAGGAATATTTAAATTTTGTGAAATTTGAATAATTTATTTGTCCTGACGGAATTGTTCCTAACTCCGGATTTACTAGAGTGAAGAATACCTATATATATATATATATATATATATATATATATATATATATATATATATATATATATTCTTCAATCTTGTAAATCGTAGGATCGATTCCGTCAGGATAAATAAATTATTAAAATTTCACAAAATTTAAATATATATATATATATATATATATATATATATATATATATATATATATATATATATATATATATATAGGTATTATTCGGTCCAGTTAAACCAGAGTTTGGAGTTATTCCTTCAAGAGCTGAACATTTAAATTTTCCTGGTAGAGAGCTCAATGTTATTAATTTTACAGAGCAATACTTATATCGGGTTGGCTTCCACGAAATGGAAGGAGAGGTATTCAAACCACAATTTTATCTTCTCCCACGAAAACCTAAAACGCCATACGGCACAATCGAAACAATTGTGGTGTTTAAAAAACAAAGGGTTAACCCCTGAGATTGAATGGTCTATTTTGAAAAAATCAAATACTCCAAATAGTTTTGACGGTGGGTGCAATTTGTGCTTAGAAGAAAAAATACATATAATGACGTATAAATTGCCTGAAAAGTTATCAAATAAGAGAAGTGAATTAATAGCTAGATGTAGACATAGGACAAAATTTAAACTATAGACTATAAATTTTAAAAACATAGAAATAAATAGTGAAACAAGGCAAAAAAAACGTATCTAAAAAACACACATGGAAAAAATACATAGCTAATTAAATAGTATCGAAATTAATATAAACATTAATATTTTCCTTACAAAAATTCATTACATTGACATAGAACATAAAAGTTATTTATCGAACTTAACAAGAAAATAAAATAAAATAAAATAAAATAAAAAGTTAAATTACCGTAATTATAACTGACGGAAAAACTTTGAAAATAAAATAAATAGGTAAATAAAAAAACGGAAATTCAATAAAACGAGGTGGTAACTCTTCAACTCTCTCCCTCCCCCTTTCACCCTTGTCTATTCTGTTTTATTTATCCATTAGATCTGAAGAAGTTCTGTTCTATTTTTCTTCGTGTTTTTGGCTCACACCAGAAACGAAAAACAGGATGGAAATAAATTTATAATCCTAAAATAACCGGTCTTTGTTTTTTTTTCTTTAAAGAAAATATTGCTCTGTAAAATTAATTACATTGAGCTCTCCACCAGGAAAATTTAAATTTAAATATATATATAATAATAATTTAAATATGTATATATATATATATATATATAGGGGTGTTATTGGCAAAGAGTCAATGTGTTGTCCTGAAGGAATTAATCCCAACTCTGGTTTAACTGGACCGAATAATAACTATATATATATATATATATATATATATATATATATATTTAAATTTTGTGAAATTTTAATAATTTATTTGTCCTGACGGAATCGTTCCTAACTTCGGATTTACAAGATTGAAGAATACATACATATATATATATATATATATATATATATATATATATAGGTATTCTTTAATCTATTATTATAAATTATTAAAATTTCACAAAATTTAAATATATATATATATATAGGGGTGTTGTTGGCAAAGAGTCAATGTGTTCATCTGTTAAAGACTACTAATATTCGACTGTATGTTGCAATTGTTCCCATATTGTCTCTAAACGGGATTTCTGATGGTTTGACAAAAATCGTTGCCTGTAGATGCAGCATTTGCCAGCTCTTCCTGTGTTTATTGAAGTGAATGTGAATAAATATTATCAGATAATTTCCTGTTTTTTGTGCAAGGTATTGTCACGTAACCTCTGTGGAAATGAGACAAAACTTTCCTATTTACCCCACCCACTCTCTCTCTCTCTCTCTCTCTCTCTCTCTCTCTCTCTTTTTTTCTCTTTATTTCTGACATACTTTCTGCTTGACACCCGTTACTGACCTCCTATTTAATGTCTAATAATATTCAGGGTCGATTTTACAAACCGCACGTTTTATCAATTCCATACAATTGGCATGGATAAAATGGCGTTGTCTGAAAGCTATCTCCCTGGGCCTTTAAGGTATGGCGTTCAAACGTTGGTAGATTATGGACGTGGGGGGAAGGAATAGGAAGCGATAAAGTTGCGTTGAGCTTGATGGGTCTGGCGCGAGCTAAGTGCTGCTGGTGTCACCTCAAAGGCTTGTTTCACGGAAAAGTCGAAAAATGATGTTGAGGTGGACTTAACGTGCCAGAAAATTATGTCCAGTCGGTGCTAATATTAATCGAGAATAATAGTATATATGACGTCTGTAAAAATACGTGGGAGTTCGATAATGTCAGTTTTATATATATATATAACTGACATTATCGAACCCCCACGTATATCTACTGATGTCAATGATAAAGATGTATTAGAAACTAAAAGAGATCAGCTCGATAACAGATATCACCGAGACAAGGAAAGATAAAGATTGATGAGGACCAGATGAACGTAGAATATTAATCCAAAAATTAGGGCCTGTGATTCTGGAGTGGTTAATTCCCCTTGACCATTTTTAGGGTCAATTAGAAAACACTTGACAGCTATATAAAATGTCTTCACATTATCTTGTTTAACAATCTCGGTCCTAATTGAAACAAGAGGAAATATCTAGAATGAGAACAGCTGAGTTAATTAGCAGACATATTAGGAATAAATGTAAATCATGTATGAGATAGCCATTAGTTATACGATCTTAGTCTGTTAAGAAAATCACACCTGCTAAGGAGAAGTAACCCCCTACAAGAACGCAAAATTGGAAGGGATTGACCAGTAGATTAATTTCACTCCTGTTTCTTAATCGTTCTAACACATAACATTTTGACCCCTTCTGCCCACACCTATGAATGAAATAATTTGTAATTTGATTTCCTCTTTTATGATTATTTTTATTTTTATTTATTTTTTTAAAATTTTTCATTTTTTTTTCTAAGTTTATTTTTTATCTTTTTATTTTTTAATTTAATTTTCTCTTCTGAATACGAACTGTAACTCCACATTTGCTACTCTGCGACGAGAGAGAAGCATGTAAATAGTCATCTGACGAGGCGGAGAGTATAGCAATAATATTCTCCGCCGAAATAAATTTATTATGACGACTTAACCGAGTTCGAGTCTCCATCAAATTGTATTATATATATATATATATATATATATATATATATATATGTGTGTGTGTGTGTGTTTATAAGAGGGAAAAATTGCTAAGACAAATAAAAATATGTCTTTTGTGTTATTTGTTTTTATTTTTCTCAAGTTATTTTGGCCACAAATCATTGACAAAATAAAATTTAAGGAAAAAGTTTATTTCTGAAATTTTTCCAAATTGTTTTTAAAAGTGTTAAAGAGCTAAAAGCGATAAAAAATGAACTGTTGATATATCATATGCATTCTTTGAACAATTTTTTTTTCTGGTGGCATGTTGTATTTAGTGATCATTATATATCTGCTGTCAGGACACCTGTCATTGTCCTCTCCATATGAAAGGACTATGTTATGACTGTGCTCGCGGTGGTCCAGGTGCTTTGTTTATTTGTCAATTAACGTTTTTATTTGACACTCCAAATCTGTGTATCCTACTTCAAAGCAGGGACATTCAGTTTGATGTAAATACCCTTTTGGGTCATTATTTATCTATCTATGTTTGAGGATATCCTTTATCGTTTCTAGACGTGATATTGTTCAATGAGGTTTTGCTTTTTTTCGATTCTTTCAGTGATGATCGACTTTCTGTCTTTGTTAAAATCATAAATGTTTGAGCGGAAATATTGTTTCATATGCATAAGTTTGTTGTAATCCAAAGATTGTATTCTGTGCCTGCAGTTATGCAGCCTAAAGCAATAAGGTTATTTCGATATACCAATATATTGTTTACTTTATTTGCTGGGTAAATTTGGCTAATGAGTAGAGTATGCACCAATGGACCGAGAGACCGGGGTTCAATCCTAGGTCAAGTGATACCAAAGACTCAAAAATGGTACTTGATGCTCCATGCTTAACACTCAGCATTATGTGGTAAGGATCAAGGGTAAAGTGGCGCAATCTAGGCAATGGAGACGCGCCCTTTACCTACACCTCGGCGTGGGAGCTATTGAAAAAGGAAGCTTTGGGTCACCCTCGACTAAGGTAACTAACTTTACTTTTTTTCACTCGAGTGATGCAGCTATAAAATATTATTTTTGCTTCTGATATTAAATGTCATAAATTTTAAATGTCTCTTAGTCGGAAATTAGTGTTTAATTGGTTTATCACACATACACACACACAAGCATACACACACACACACACACACACACACACACACACATATATATATATATATATATATAATGTAAAAGATTTAGGCTAGTCATTCCTCAAATTTTGGAAAATATTTTAAATAAAGCTCGATATAAAATTTATAATGTAAAATAATGAAATGATTGCAATGACAAATACTGCAGATAATTACGACTTGCACGTACGATAGACGAAGTGATCCTCAGTTTGGGGTTACTTGCTTTGTAACGAGACGTCATATGTATCTCTATTTCACCTTACAACTCTTTCTTTCTTTCTTTCTTTCTTTCTTTCTTTCATTCTATTTTAACTTTAATTAAGTACCTATCTCTCCTTTCTCTCTCTCTTTCTTTCTTTCTTTCTATTTTAACTTTAATTAAGTACCATATCTTCTTTCTTTCTTTCTTTCTTTCTATTTCAACTGTGATTAAGTACCTATCTCTTCTTTCTTTTTTTCTTTCTTTCTTTCTTTCTTTCTTTCTTTCTTTCTTTCTTTCTTTCTTTCTTTCTTTCTATTTCAACTGTCATTAAGTACCTATCTCTTCTTTTTTTCTTCCTTCCTTTCTTTCTTCCTTTCTTTCTTTCTATTTCAACTTTAATTAAGTACCTATCTCTCCTTTCCTTCTCTCTCTCTCTCTCTTTCTTTCTTTCTTTCTTTCTTTCTATTTCAACAGTAATGAAGTACCTATCTCTTTTTTCTTTCTTTGTTTCTTTCTTTGTTTGTTTCTTTCTATTTTAACTTTAATTATGTACCTATCTCTTCTTTGTTTGTTTGTTTCTTTCTTTCTTTCTACATTAACTTTAATTAAGTACATTTCTTTCTTTCTTTCTTTCTTTCTTACAACTTTAACTTTAATTAAGTACCTTTCTTTTTTCTTTCTTTCTTTCTTTCTTTCTTTCTTTCTTTCTTTCTTTCTTAACTGTAATTAATACCTATCTCTTTCTTTCTTTCTTTCTTTTAATTAAGTACTTATCTATCCTTTCTTTCTCTCTCTCTCTTTCTTTCTTTCTTTCTTTCTTTCTACTTTAACTTTAATTAAGTATCTTTCTTTCTTTCTTTCTTTCTTTCTTTCTTTCTTTCTTAACTTTAATTAAGTACCTATCTCTTCTTTCTTTCTTTCTTTTTTCTTTCTTTCTTTCTACTTTAACTTTAATTAAGTACCTTTCGTTCTTTCTTTCTTACTTTCTTCCTATTTTAACTTTAATTAAGGACATACCTCTTCTTTCTTTCTTTCTTTCTTTCTTAACTATAATTAAGTACATATTTCTTCTTTCTTTTTTTCTTTCATTCTTTCTTAACTATAGTTAAGTACCTCTTTCTTACTTTCTTTCTTTCTTTCTTTCCATTCTAACTTTAATTAAGTACCCATCTTTTCTTTCTTCCTTTCTTTCTTTATTTCTTTCTACTTTAACTTTAATTAAGTACCTTTTTTTCTTTCTTTCTTTCTTTCTTTCTTTCTTTCTTTCTTTCTTTCTTTCTATTCTAAGTTTAATTAAGTACCTATCTCTTCATTCTTTCTTTTTTTTTCTTTCTTTCTTTCTTTCTTTCTTTCTTTCTTTCTATTTTAACTTTAATTAAGTACGTATCTATCAATCCATCTCTTTAAATCTTTTCATTTGTGACCGAATTGCTGAGTGGAGTCTCCGTGGCGTGATGGCTAACGAGTAGGTACATTTTAGCATAAAAAATCTATATGATAAGATACATCTAGTTTTCCCAGCGATGAAAAGAAAATTGTTTTTGAGTCAAGTTGGCGACTATGAGGCGAGTCTGAGGTATTTTTGTTTCGGTCTGCTTGTAAATTTTTGCTCACAACACTATAATTATATCCCTTGCCTTTCACAATTTTAAAATCAAATTAAAACGGAACTAAGCCAAATTATAAAAAAGAATAACGTTTTCTCCTTTTTCATTTTTTTTTGTAAATAAATACCAATTTAAAAAATGATGATATAATAATATTGTCGTTTTTACATTTTATCTTCAATATGAATAACAATGGACAATTTGACAATGGTTATTTATCTGTATATTCAGATGTGTTTTATTTTCTTCTCCATTGTATAATCATTTCTTACCAATGGGATTACACACGGATCTCCTAATTTCGGCTAGAAGACCAGACCTAATAATAATAATAAAAAAAAAGAAGAATATGCAAAATTGTCGACTTTGCTGACCCGGTTGACCACAGAATAAAACTGAAAGAATGTGAAAAGAAGGATAAGTACCTCGACCTTGCTAGAGAATTGAAAAAACTATGGAACATGAAGGTGACAATAATACCAATTGTGATTGGTGCTTTTGGAACAGTAACTAAATTATTATTAAAGGGCCTAGAGGACTTGGAATTTGGTGGACGAGTGGAGACTATCCAAACCACAGCCTTATTGAGAACGGCCAGAATACTGAGAAGAGTCCCGGAGACTTGAGGAAACTTGCAGTCACTCAAACTCCAATGAAAAACTTAAAAGGAGTAAATAATAATAATAATAATAATAATAATAATAATAATAATAATAATAATAATAATAATAATCTGCAAAATTGTCGACTTTGGTGTCCCGGTAGACCACAGGATAAAACTGAAAGAATGTGAAAAGAGAGATAAGTACCTTGACCTTGCTAGAGAATTGAAAAAGCTATGGAACATGAAGGTGACAATTATACCAATTGTGATTGGCGCCCTTGGCACGGTAACTAAAGGATTATTAAAGGGCCTAGAAGATTTAGAAGTTGGCGATCGAGTGGAGACTATCCAAACAACAGCTTTATTGAAAACGGCCAGAATACTGAGAAGAGTCCTGGAGACTTGTGGATATTTGTTGTCACTCAAACTCCAGTGAAAGACCATCAGCTTACGCTGATGTGAAAAACTCTAATGAGTAATAAAAACAAAATAATAATCATTAATAGTAGTATCATTAATTGTTATTAATTATTGCTATTTTCTTATATCACTCCCTATTTGTTTCAGTGTAATTGTTTTCATAAATTTTTTTACAAAAGTGGTACCAAATTTTTGTGATTGTTTGCTAACGTGAAACACTATTTGGTTTCTCCAAACCACAATGGATTATGAGGTGCCGATCTCACCTGATACTAGTCGTCTGAATTTCTGAGACATTTTTTTTCACCTGAGCTCATATTCCAAGCGAACATTTTTGAACCATGTGAACTGTGATCAATCTAGTCTATACCTTTCACACACGTCGTTATGGCCCAATTAAAACTTGTATAGCAAATTTAAGATCACACAGGAAGTAAAACAAGTACATGCCAGTGTACTTACTACAGTCCTACTAATAAGCACAGCAGGTTCCGTGTACTGCTTGAACTGCTTTCGTCGTGTAATATACACACAGCAAACTATCCCATATAAAAAAAATTGCAAAACTTTTGACTCACCCCAATATTTTCGAAAACAATGTATGAATATACACGAATGCTTCATGTAATTAGTTGAATTTTCTGAGAGAAAAAGGAAAATTCTGCGTGGGAAAATATTGATATTTCTTATAAAGATAAATCCTAATTGAATTTAAATCGTTGAAAAGATTTTTAAAATGACATCCTGTCTTGGAAAAAAATCTGGCCCGAATCGAGAAATTTAAAAAAGAAAAGTGTTAAAACAAAAACTTTTTTTTTTTGGAAAAATTGTAAATATCGGTTCCAATTAAAATATAGTATACAGACTACGTTGTGGTAAAAAAATGTTGAAAAATAATTTAAAAACCTTTTTTCATTATTTTATTTTAGTTATAAATCTGCTGACCTTTTCTAATTTCAATCCATCGACTGTCTGTCTGTCTCTCTCTATATATATATATATAGATTACAATAGATTTTTGTATAACTATTAAAAGAAAACCATTAAAAATGAAATAACTCCTGAATTTTTAGATCTCCATTTTTCTTCATTTGACAAGAGCAATTCCCTTTCGTTATACATTATGCCAATTCACATCTAAATACAAGAAGGCTTATAAAATAAATTGATTAATGAAGTAGAAGGTATCATATTACATACTTTCTTGTTATTCATGATATTCTTTTTACTCTACCAAAACCCCCAGTAGCATCTAATATATATATATATATATATATATATATATATATATATATATATGTGGATTCATTGCAGATTCGAAAAATCCGATAAAATTTGAAAAAAAGTAAGTGGGAAGTGAATAAAATGAAGCATGGACAATGAATTTAATTAACATTTCTTTCTTATTTCATCAAAGACTTCATCAGAATTTATGATAAAGTCTCTGATGAGATAAGGAACGTTATCAGAATTTATGAGAATGTAATTGGTGAAATAAAGACGAAATATTAATTGGATCCGTAATCTGTGTTTTGTTTATCTTCTTTCCTTTTATGTTTTTACACACAGACGAACACACACATACACAAATACATATATATATATATATATATATAATCTCAGCACGAGCAGAATGCGAAACAGGTTTTAATTCAGTTTCCTTCTCCAAGATACATTGTCCATTCTTCTGTTTATCTTTAGCAGGTTTATACCTTTCATCGGATTATCAGCACATTATTGAATGCAAAGCTCAACCTGGATTTGAACTCCTGTTACTACAACGTATTGTATATATATAGTCATCCACTGACAGACTGTTTCGTTTAATCACAACTCAGAAAGATTAGATACGCAAGATGCTTCGATCGAAACCCGGCTGATTTTACGCCAGTTACAGAGCTATCAGCAACCTCAGCACAATCGAAGATATATATTTGACAAATACGCTTAACGGTGAAACCACTTATTCCTTGCGAGAGTCGTTAACTTCAGGGATTGGAGCATATATATACATTTTATATCCTGTAACTGTTTTTATCATTAAGGGTTTTCGGACTATTGTCTTCAGCTTTATTGCTATTGTTATTTCCACAACGTTTCGGCCGATATATCCTCCGGCCTTCTTCAGATGTTTGTCAAACTCGGGAATCTTCACGGAACTTCGAAACCTATCACCTGTTCTGACTCCGTTTGCCATAACCGGGTACAAGTGTTAAGTATTCCTGTATTGTTACCCGCCAATAGTGAGGATTGAATATAGAGAGGGTTGAACCTGTAACCTCCAGATGGTTGTCTCCTTAGAAGCTTATGGAACCAACGCCTATAACCGTTACGCCATGTGTCCTGCTGGACAATTCATAGTGAATTTTTGGGACTAATAAACTTAATGTTCTTACTTGACTAGAATTACTACTATTATGTATGACTTTTTTACCTGTGCTCAAATTCAGATTTTTGTATGATTTTTTACCTGTGCTCATATTCAGATTTTTTTTCTCATCAAGCCTTCTTAATTATCGAAAATATCAATGATAGATGACAGAACCCGAATCGAACAATACATGTATAAATTGTACGAACAGGAATTCTATATGGTCAAGGCGCGTCAAATTACGAACTTGGAGAAGATGAAAACCACCAATACGAAAATCCAATCCCATTACTCATCAGTGGAAGCCATTGTGAACATCAGTAAGCGACAGTTAACAACCCCGGAAAAATTAGTGCTAAACAAAGGTCTCAACTTCGCCATTACCATCAAGTCCTTACTTAGATCTAATTGCATCAATCGAGGATGCAGCTTTAGAATTACCCAAGGTAAGAGCTGATGAAATAAGATGGAAAGTGAAACAAGCACATGAGAAATCAAAGCCTACGAAACCTAACATCTCAAAAAACGGAGAGACAGGCTCTCAACTCGTAACAGGATGATGACTATCA
This sequence comes from Sepioteuthis lessoniana, assembly GCA_963585895.1. Classification (NCBI taxonomy): domain Eukaryota; kingdom Metazoa; phylum Mollusca; class Cephalopoda; order Myopsida; family Loliginidae; genus Sepioteuthis; species Sepioteuthis lessoniana. The sequence goes on from CAUZXS010000777.1 coordinate 130,619, forward strand.
TCAGCTGACAAAGGCAAGGCTACCGTGGTAATGGATAAGGTGGAATACTCTAAGAAATTGGCAGACTTGATCGACAATGGTGGCTATAGTAAAGAAGGACCCGACCCTGAAGACGGAAAGGAAGCTGTCACAGATCCTGGGTAAGAATAAAGGTCTCATACCACAAACAAAATACAGACAGCTAATTCAACATTACAGTAAGCTACCACATATATATGGCCTTCCAAAAATTCATAAGAATGGTATTCCATTGAGACCCATTGTCAGCTACCGAGGTTCAGCATGTCACCCATTGAACCGCTTCCTTGTGGAGATCATCAACCCACTAAATGGTAAGTCCTCATCATATGTTAAGAACTCAGCCCACTTTGTGGAGAGAATCAGTGATGCCCCCTTCATTCTAACCTGATGGTGAGTTTGGATGTTGTGAGTTTGTTTACAAAGGTACCTACTGCTGAGACACTTGCTGTAGTACGGGATAAACTGGCTGCAGCCCCCTTGCTGGAAGAATGTACTTGTATTCCGATAGATAATCTAATGGAAATGTTGACCTTCTGTGTGGAGACAACCTACTTCGGGATGGGATCTGATATATACCGACAAAAAGGACTGGCAATGGGTTCGCCATTGTCACCAGTATTGGCTAACATATATATGGAATACTTTGAAGAAATGGCATTAGGATCTACATCACTAAAGCCATCTATATGGCTTAGATACATAAATGACACATTCATTCTCTGGCCTCATCAGGAAGATGTTCAGATATTACTTGATCATGTGAATTCAATCCGACCATCTATACAGTTCACCATGGAGAAAGAGCAAGACAACAAAGACTAGTTGCCTAACCAAGGCTGAAGAACCTAGTCTGTCCTACTATTTACCCATATACTTAAAGGTAAAACGAAAATTTTGATTGATTCAATGATTTATATGGCATGTAAACCTGATAAGGGTTATTATATGTCTCATAGACATATTTTATTCATAGCGTTCTTTGTTCATTTATATTTGCATTTTATTTCATAGTTATTGTGGATTTTTTTTTTTTGCGTTCAGTTATACTAAATATTTGCGACTTACACAAATGATTTGTGTGTTTTGGGAGGTTGCTATGTTCATAATTAACAAGTGCTAAAAAATGACGGTAGATCCTGAATATTAACGTTCAAATATAGAAGATGCAGAATCAACAGCAATTGGTCTGATCAACACATTGGTCATACAATGAAAATTATCAAGAAACGTTGACTTCATGTCCAAGTCTTCCTTACTCTGCCTCCCGATCAAAGAAAAATTGCCGCATTGATTGAATTTTCAAAAAACTGTCAGCAAGAGGAAAAGTTTTCCACAATATTGAAATAAATCACACACACACACACACACACATACACACACACATGCATATATATATATATATATATATATATGAATGAAAAAAGTATTAAAAAAAAATAATCCAGATTTGATGTATGTTGTGATGGAAAGTCAGCGTTTAAGATTTCGGTTTTAATAACCTTCGTCAGAACTTTAAGATCATGAAAAATGTTGTTCAGACAGTGATGGATGTTTATTGTCTTCGTCAAACATCTATCGCTGGCTAAGCAACATTTTGCATATTGTTAAAGTCCTGATGAAGGTTATAAAAACCGAAACGTGTTACATTGACTTCCCATCGTTACAAATTCATCAAATTTGGATTATTTTGTTTTCTACTTTCTCCATACTGTCGGATTTACTTCCATAAGCAAGGTGTCAGAATTATAGCTGAATATATTTTTAAAACTGTCTTATATATATATATATATAGGGTGACAAAAAAAAAAAAAAACAGAACCTACATATTTTTAACTGAAATTCGTAAATTTAATTTTAGCCTTTTCTTTTTTTTTTTCTGGATATGAACTAGATTCTGTGAACTAGATTCTGTGAATGAAAAATTGCGACCACAGTGTTCACCAACATGTCCTGGTCTACTAAGTAAAAGACTTTAGAATTATTTTGCTTCATTTTTGCAAAAGTAATAAAAAGAGTTTGTGGGTTCTGTTTTTTATGGGTCACACTGTATATATATATATCGAAACGGTTTTTAAATAGTCTTAAACCATAATTCCGACATCTCGCTTGACAAGAAGAAAATACGAATAAAAAGCTAATAGCCAAATTCCTGTTTATTATTTTCTTGCCAGAAAATTTGTTCCCTATATATATATATATATATATTTATATAGAAGTAGCGACGAGCTCATAAATGATGTACTCCTATGGACACCCACATATGCCCGGGCAAAAGCAGGATACGGGATGTAGCCCTGAAGACCTGCCAGAGGCGATGAATGATAGGGAGAAGTGGCGAGAGAGGGTCAGGGATATCCGTCTTAGCGGCACGACATGATGATGATGATGATATATATTAAAACCGAGTTTAACCCAAATGCCTTCGTAAATGAATTTTTACCATCCTTTTATAAGTGTTTATCTCTGTGTGTATCTGAGTGTTTGCGTGTGTTGTTCATGGTCTACTCTGTGATAGTTGGGTAGAGAGACTGTCTACACGGTTTAATCCAGGGAGATAGACTGTCTTTACATTAAATAGTTCACCCCCCCCAGGCACACACATACACACACACATACATATATATATCTATATATCTAATCAATAGATATCGGTTTGAAATCGGATTTAATACTTCCCGTTGTACGACTGGCTCTGTCCCTGGATAACTATTACTACAAAAGATATAAAACAATGTACATTGTTTATATATATATATATATATATATATATATATATATATATATATATCCGGAGTGGATGTTTTCGCCCTATAATGGATTGTAAAACTATGCATAGTAGCGATCTATACATGTCAAGCCCGTTTTCTTAAAAGTCGACGCCATGTGGTAAAGCCCTCACGAATTTTATGAGTCATAGCAAAATATTTAGAATTACTGGACTTTCATTTTCGTCTTATTATTAATCGAATACATTCTATTATTAAGTTTAGCGGAAGAAGAACGTTTATCCTGAGTATCCGCTGTGAAATGTATTTGATTTACACTTTGTCTGATGCGCGGGTATCAAATTGATTACAGTACCTGCTGTGACTAAGTGGTCAACCATTTAGGTACAGATCAGGCTCATAAGTTCGCTGATCAGACAGGAACCGGTCATTGACAGTGATTTGTCACTGTGCTAGATTAAAACTTGAATACTGCTTGTAATTCAACAAACAAATTCCAGTTTGTCTTTTAAATTCTGTAAAAATAAAGAGCTATGTTCGGTCACTTGGAGGTCGGGAACATTTTTAGTTTACCAGCTCATGAAGGATTAATGATAACCTTTTTATATGTTAGCCGTGATATACTAACATATATTAAACAAAAGAAATGACAAGAGTGGTTCGTTTACGCATACTGGAGGATTTAATATATAATATATAAAAGTAATTCAATAAATAAGGAGTTGACAATAAGAAGCACTCTTTACAGTTTCACCCTTTTCAATGAATTGAACAGGAATGGATTCTTTCGTGTCCTAGAAGATATTCAGCTTGACCTTATTTACTTAACGCTACGCCAAGAACTTTTATTTGCATGTAGAGTCAGTGTTTTTCTACCTTACTGACTCTCTTTTCATCTCAGGTTTGTGTTGGCAAACTCATGTTTTTCCAATTATCAAACATTTTTGGCTAAAACATGCTTTTCCATGAAGATTACACAATCTTCTACAAATTCCTCTAAATTTGCACTTCTTCGACGTCGTTATGAAAAAAACTCAAAACAAATGTATTTGCGGTATTAAAATATTTTTTGCCACAAACCAATTCCAGTTTGTTTAAAATATTTTTCACTTTTCAAATAATTTCCCCTTTTTATATAAATGACTTAACCAGGTCACTGGCATAATAGTTACAGTGATAACCAGTAATCCGGAAGACCAGGTTTCAATCCTAGGTAAAGTTATACCAAAGACGTAAAAATGGCACTTGTAGCCGACTTTCTTTACACTCAGCATTATTAGATACGGATGAAGGGTAATTGTAGTAATCCAAAGAAAGGGGTGGCACCTTCCCTTACGCTTTGGTGTAGTAGCTATTGAGAATGGTCATAGCAATGGTGATTTAAGTGCTCAACGGCTGAGCAGAAGACAATGACACAGCAACTCATAGAACCGAAAAAAGAGACCGAGCTTTTGGTTTGGTTTGGTTTTATGACTTATCAACCATTGTAGGTTACCAAATGCGAAATCCATTTATATATATATATATATATATAGTTATATTTCAAACAATTCAGTTTTAGTATAAGTATAGTTTTTGGTTACGCTCAGTTAAATGTCGAAACAGTTTTATTTCAAACAATTCAGTTTAGCACGCAAAAACAGTTCCATTTCCAACAATTCAGTTTAGCATAAGTACGCAACTTAAATTTCAAAACATTTTTTTTCAAAGAATTCAGTTCAGCATAAGTACACAGTTCAGTTCTATTTGACCCATAGATAGGACTATCAGGTGCTACCACTCCGGGACAAAGTGGACCTGGCAGCGATGGCAATAAAGGGGTAATTCACATTTCCCAAAGCTCCAGCGTTACTGGAGCCTCACCATCAGATTGGGGGTGTCCTCGTGGTGTAATCGTTAAAGCGATGAACTGCGGAATCGTAGTACGCAAGTTCGTACTCCAATCGCGCTATTACGTGCACTTTCGATCAAATACCCTTGGGAAAGGTATGAACCCCCTTATTCTCCCTCCAACTATGGGTAAATAGTAGGACGGACTAGGTTCTTCAACCTTGGTGAGGCAACTAGTCTAGGAGAAGGGAAACTCTGAATTCAAAACCTGTTAAACTCCGCTTAAAAATTGACCTTGTGTCATATCCTGCCCGAGCGGAGGGGTTGGTAAATAGTACCATCCGATTGTTTAGTGTCTAATATAGGACACTCATAGGGGGATCTTACCCCTCTGGAGAGTTTGTGGAAGAATTATGTAATTGGATATTTAAATGGATATGTTCTTTCCAATTTGTAGTGGGTGCCTTTGAGTGAGTTCTCGTCCGTATTTTACGGGTATTGCTCTCAGGTTTAGTTCCACCACAAATACAACACAAGATTTTACAATCACGTGAAAGAAATGGAATATGACACAATGAACATTAAAAACCAAACAATTTGATATTCATAAAACAGGAGTGAAAATAAATGAAAAACCTAATGTGCGAGTAACCTTTGTGGAAAATACAGTCTGGCTTGTTAAAAGAAAATAAGATTGTTCACACGTGTGTGTGTGTTTGACGGTTAACAGAGTCTGTTAAATAAGTAATTTTTTACTTACATTAAGTCCACCCCGGGTTTTTTGATTGTGGCGACAGCGTGTGTCATTGATGAAAGAAACTTCGCCAGTTTTTCTTTTGAATCTTAATCGCGACTATCTGCGACTTGGTCATGACCTTTTGGCCATGGAAGAAAGGAATTTAACTGACCGACAGCTGACTGACTATTTGACTACTGATCAGATTATTAAATTCGTTGTTACCTTAGTAGTGGATCAAAGAATCGTCCTCAAATTTTAGCGCGTTGACATTTAATGACCAATCAGATTCATATTTTTACTTATTTATTTTAGAGCCTAAATATTTTCTGTTAATTGACTTCCGATCCTGTTTTTCTAGAATGTTCTTATTATAGGCTTTTAGCTGATTGGTTGAAACATATAAAAATGTAACTTAAATGCTAATGCTGTTTTGATCAAAAATTTCTAGAATGTTCTTATGTATGTTTTTGTTGCTTATTTTAATGCTAAAAAATGTGTATTCTATAAGTTGCAGTCAACGTATTCTACAGCCCTTGTCGAAATGGCAAAGAACCGAGCAGGGATTTTAGGAATTGTGTGGTGAGATGCTATAAGTCACAGAACAGACAGATACATTATCAATTGGAGTTGATAATTTATTGTGTCCCCAACAGCATCTCAAATTTCATGTACCTTTAATGTTTTTATTTTTAAAGTAACCTTATCAAAAATATTTTACTATTTCTTCATAACAGCCTTATAGTCTTGAGCTGAGGTGTGCACGTTCGTCCTAATGTGAATTTGTGAAGTCGAATATTTATGTGACAAAATGTTATTTGGTACAGTTTTATAGGAAATTGACTAAAACGAAACGATAGAAAAGTCTGATATTGTTAGTGGCGTTTTTTTTTAAATCTTTTATTGCATTTGTTTAATGGGAAGTTACCTGCAAGTCAATGGCAAATAGAGGCAAGGAATCAAAACAAAGAAACATGGCGATGATAGAACCACAGAGAAATCAATCACTAAATTATTAATATGACAACATTGACAGAAATTAGAAAGTTTATTAATAGCTACGTATTTCTCCATCTTTCACTATCATATTCTATCTATTCATGTATCAATATAACTATATATATATATATATATACATGCATGGAGTCGTTCTATATATATATATATATATATATATATATATATATTCAGCATGCCTTGGTTATATTTTTTTTTCATCATACAATGTATGAAAGCACGTGCGATACCATGTCCTCATCAGCCGCCAACCAGGGGTGATAACACAGTTTCGGTAGCTCAAGGCGGTACTGCCACTCCAGGCGCTTCCAAGCAGCTTTTGCCACCGGGCAGGGTATTAAGAGAATTATATATATATATATATATATATACGCCAGATCAATTAAGAGCAGAGACTACATTGGACGTTAATCTTCATTTTCAGTTTGTGATATAAAAAAAAAACGCGTTTACTTTTGGCGGTTGATATTATTACGCGTTTACAGTAGCCGTTTCTTACGTAATCAATATATATATATATATATATATATATATATATATATATATTGTCATCCACAGACAGATCTGTTTCGTTCTCTTCAGTGTGGTTAATATATATATATATATATATATATAAAGGCAGTATGGCTTGATTTTATATTTAGATAATCAAGTATTATATATATATATATATATATATATAATTAACAAGTCGTGCTGATGACCCAGAGTTCCCTTACTTTCTCTTTTATCCATCCCAATTATCGATCATTTTTCCCAGGGTCTTCTCGACTGTACCCAGCGTCCTCACATTAAAGATACATGTAATACTAACTGGTCGGCGCGTCCATCTGTTCAAGTTCGCGAGAGAACGTCACTTACTTCTCCAACAGTGTGCAGCATGTTTTGTTCGTCTTGGTCGTATATTTGTAGGATGGAGAGTAAGTTGCCATTTAGCTGCTGTTTTAATGGGTTAATGCATACAGGACTCGTTCAGTACAGCACGTAATATTTTTTCTTAGTTCCCATCCAGCTTTTTCTACATGCGTTTCGTTGTGGTGCAACCGTACAGTAGTACTGTCAACATACGCATGAAGAAAGTGTAGACTGATATTAACGATCATATGCAAATTTCTCAATGGTCATTTATCTATTCTTTAACCCTCTGATATCTTATAGCTTTATCCTGACGAGAAATAGATTTGGAAGTAAATCCAGCGAAGGGGCCACTTAAGGTCATTGTCTATCAGCACTGACTTCTATCCAGTATCTCCTGTTGCCGAGCTGACGGTAAATATAACTCTTCTTTCCCTTGGAATTTGTTAATGAGGTCAAGGTGAAGACCATATTTATTGGACTGAAGGCTCCAGTCTAATATCACAGTCGTGGTGAAGACAATCCTTCCAGAAGTTAACTCGAAAATCAAAAAGGAAAACGATATTCGAACATCAAAGTTCTACTGATTTGAAGATATCATTTGACCGGAAAAATCTAAGAGAAAGTTTTCTGAATCAAAATCTGTAGTTTGCATTTGTTATCTTACAATATTAATCACTGGATTGTAACTATACAGACCCAGAAGTTGGCATAAGTGTTGCAGAAGTGAACGTTACTATAATCCAACAACGTATATATATATATATATATACTAATCTAATATCTACCAGCATTCACGGTACCAGAAAAAAACGAAAAAAAACCCCGTCAGGAACAAGAGATAAAAGTATCTCGAATCACTGTCCGGGGGAAAAAGAAAAAATTATAGGTCAAAAAGAAAGAAAAAGCCAACCTCGTCCTACCCCTTGAAAAAAATCAAGGGGTACGCAGTCAGTTGGTCAAAAGAAAACTAAAAACCTTCCGCGAATCCTGCAATGCTTCAATTACAAAAGTGCTCAACACAAGTGGAGCCAATTATAAAATTAACTTAAGTCGAGAGTTGGAAATCTTCTACTAAAGTTTCACCTTATCGGATCATCAGGAAGTCTAACTCCAACTTTGGCATATATATATATATATATATATATATGTCTTACTAAGTTATTTTAAGGATATTGTATATTTTTCGCAATGTGAATTAGTATCTCCAATCCTCATGTGAAGACGTTGCCTTGGAGGCTGTAAGAGTACGGACGCAACAACAATACACGTCAGGTGGGCAATATGACCAAATTAGAAATATTTTTCACCGAAGTCCCCCTTGATTTCCACACCATTCTTTCATTAGTGTTGTAGGGCTTTACTCGAAAGCTTCACAAGCAAACATTCACGAGCGATTTTGATTCTCATTGGGTGCCCTATTCATACGGCCTTGTGTCACATCTGAGCAAACCGCTTTGTAAATTTCTGCCGGTCTTTAGACAAAAAGTCCTCAACAGCGAATCTGACGTCATCATATAAACTCAGCTTAAGAACTTTTCAGCCCACCGTCGTTAACACTCTCCGTACACTGGATGGAGGATGTGTGGTAAATGAAATACCAGTGATTTCCCAGTTATTATTTTGCTAGAATACATCCATCAATAATGTCAATTGAATTTTATTTTAAATATATTTATTATAATCCAAATTAAAAAGATTAAATCAATAAATGGGAATTACATCATACGTTATTGTAATTAAAAACACAACTTTCACTTAGCAGACTTAGAATTATTTGAAAAATTAGTGTCTGTATCGTTAATAAATGGATGCTCACTCACTTTTTTTCTCTTTCTCTTTCTCTCTCTTCCTTGTTGTGGCCAATGTAGATTCAAAAGTTACATAGCCAAGCAGACAAACTCAAAAACTGAACAAACCGATCTGTTATGATGTCAGCCTGCTTTACCGTCAACGTGTCTGCTTACCTTTCCTCTCTCTTTCGATGTGGCAAGGCACAAATCACACGATACGTTCTTTCTTTCCTTCTTTTTCAATTTGATTTCTTTCTTTAAAGATTATAACAAAAATACGTCGGAGACCTCACCTTCTGTTCTTTCCTTTTTTCTTTCTTTTTTGAATATTATGTGTACAGACCCAGAGATTTATACACAGGACACTTGTGTTTTATATTATTAGGAGATTGGTGCGCTACTGTGATAATGATGCTAAAGAAGATGGTAGATGAATGGATGATGATATTGCTGGTGATGTTTGGCGACAGTTATTATGATGAGGGGGATATTGCTGGCCCACACACTCTGACCTTGTCAAAACTGATGTTTCACTCTGGGGTAAAATTTTATCTGCTGAAATAAGAGCTCGGCTACCCCTCAATAACACACCCTGAGGTAAAAGGGATCATGTTAGCTCTGACGTTTGTGAAAAAAAAATCCTGGGCTCGACACCAGCTGAAGCTTACTTGAGGGAAATCAACAGGCGAATTGACAAAGATGTTGTTCAAATAATGGCAAATGAATTATTGATTGAATTTAATTCATTGTTAATTTGATTAAATTTTACTAAAACGGAAATTCTAACTAACCCTAATATATATATATATATATATATTTTTAAAAAATCAATGGGGGTATTTGTTTTTAAGTTATTTATTTTCTTAAACACGTTTATCTGACGTTTTAGGTGGTCTTCAGAAAGTAAATACCTTTCATATTTTCGAGGGTTTCTAGTTCATATCGTTTATAACACTTCCTCTCCACCGAATAATATATGACAGCTCATTTGCCACAAAGTTAAACTGACCAGCAATCTTTTCTCTGAGTGATTGTGTGTGTACGTTTTTGCAAGTTTGTTTTTATGTGAGTGCGTATGAAAGAAGAATACATTTAAAAGATATGAATATATATATATATATATATATATATATATATATATATATATTAAATATTTCTCAAAATAGATGCAACCCATTTGTATGATAATGATTTATTAAAAGGGCCATGCTAGCCATACTTTGAGCTACAGACATCAAATAAATGTTGTTGTTTTTATTTGTTATTATATCAGCTTCTATGATATGTGTAATATAATGGCCGAGGGATTTCTTTTTATGCCTTTGGTTTTAGTTAGGCTGAGAACCTTTCGGCTCAGTGCATGGGTTACTTAGGTGCAACATTAAAGCAGGTGTTCACGCGCGCGCAGGCGGAACGGACGTGTCACACTGGAATGTCACAATAGCCCGAGATGGGGAACGGGGCAATAGAGTGAGGGGGACGTCACGCACCGGAAACGTGAGGAGGATTTGGGGGATTTTGAAAAAGTCAGTTTGTTGAGTTAAGTCTTGCCGTCCGAAAAAGAAAGGTGACTTTGCTCGCGGAGGCGTTGCGACGGGTGCGCACGTGTTGGGGGGGATGGGAAAGCAAGAATAGAAAGAATGTGTATCTCTCTTCTTATGTCGAAGAACCTTTAAACTTAAAGGTAATAAAAAGTTTCGTACCTGAACTGAGAAGTCGTAAGTGTTTTTCGTGTTTCGGGATTCCTATGTTCTATGTATATATATATATATATATATACGAACATTATATGTCCATTTCACATATCCGTATCTGGCTATGGTACATATGCAATCTTTTTTTGAGTTTATTCTCTCAGTAATAAATCAGTATCATAATAATGGATTTTTAAATCACAAACTGCACTAAAATGAAGATGAACGAACGTCCAATGTAATGTCCGCTTTTAGTTGATCTTGTTTATACATAGATATATATTTCTTTTAAATACTCTATCCGGTGGCAAAAGCTGCTCGGTAGTGCCAGGAGTGGCAGTACCGCCTTGAGTTACCGAAACTGTGTTATCACCCAGGTTGGCAACTGATGAGGTTAGGGTATCGCACGTGCTTTCACACGTTGTATGATAAAAAAAAAATGGATTACATCTATTTTGATACAGTTAAGAATGATTTTGTCTCTAAATAAGTAGTGACGCAAAATATTTTTCCTCTCCGGTCAAAGGCACTGTGATCAAAGATTAAGTAAAGTTGGCGACCGTAATCGAGGGTGACCCGAAGGCTTCTTTTTCGGTAGCTACAACACCAAGTTGTAAGGGAAGACGCATCTCCTTTCCCCGGGTTGCTCCACTTTACCCTAGACCCTTACCTTATAATGCTTAGTGTTAAGCAAGATAGCATCAAGTACCATTTTTTGAGTCTCTGGGATTAAACCCCGGTCTCCGGGCCATTGGCGAACACACTAACCATTATGCCAATGTTCGATACTATCAAATCTGAAAACCAAAAAAGCACAATTTTATTTTTAGTAGAGTTATTATTAGTCATATGGGTCCTATGTATACTTAGGTTTGGGTTGGTTTCTTTGTTTAATGGCATGTCAACCTTTGTAGGTAATGTAAAGCCAAAGCCATTCTCCTAGAAGACCAGTGGTGGTACTATTTAATCCATAGCTGGGAGGATAAGGGGGTTCATACCTTTTCCAAGGGTATTTGCCCGAAAGTGAACGTAATAGCGCGACTGGAGTACGAACTAGCAGTCCATTGCTTTAACCATTACACCACGAGGACACCCCTGTGTATGCTTAGACATCTTATAATTTGTACTGATTATGAATAACACAGTCTCCATATAAGTATTAGAAAAAAATAATTGAAACTATTTGTGTGCAAACAAATACTTAATACTATTATGTTGAAAAGATAGGTGATACCCAACAATACTAATTATTCAGTTTTATATTGATCATTTGTTTGCGCACAGTTAAACGGTTTCAAGTATAAGTAAGTAAAGTTGGCGAGCATAGTCGAGGGTGACCCGAAGGCTTGCTTTTCGATATCTACTATACCAAGGTGTAGGGGAGGATGCTATTCCTTTCCTATGGATTTCTCCACTTTACCCTTGATACGTACCTTATAATGCTGAGTGTTCAGCAAGGAGACATCAAGTACCATTTTTAAAGTCTTTGGTATGACTCGACCTGGGATTGAACCCAGGTCTCCCGGGCCATTGGCGAACACTAAGTATAGTAAACTGTTAAATCGTATCAGTCATGGAGTTTTGGGGGAATGTAGAGTACCCCTTTGTTGCCATCAATCTCATGTCCACTCTGAATGGTTGGTAGTACCTCTTAAGGTCAAATAGAAACTGTTACTTTTACCAAAGAGATACGATTTCCAAATGATTGACAACGTGTCAATAGTAGTTCACGCCTTCCCAGAGCGTATGTTAATATCGTTGTAAGATTATTAAAAAGGAACACATGAAGGAAAATCTATATGCAAACAACATTAAAATGCCACATCGTGTTTTCAACAAATGCTGGAAGTAGTACACTGCAGAACAGTTGCCTTATGGCTACTTACTTTCCATCTCACTGACCTTCCAGGGAAGAGGAAAAATACATGGTGGCCACTGCTTGAAAAGTAAGGACGAAATAATAAGCTACGTTCTCATATGGATGCGACAGTGTTGGTTAAATAGCAAGTATTTCAGTAAATCAGCTCTGTGCGGACACTGGATGTAGTTAAGAGGACCTGCCAAGAGCGGTAGCTGATTGGTAAGTAAGGTGAGAGAGACTAAAGCAATCTCTGTGCTAAGAGCCTTATTTGATGATGATCAAGAGAACTGTTTCGAATTAAGTGTTTTCTGTTCTTGTCTGGTACAGAGACAAATAGTTTCAATTATTGCTACCCAAAACATATAATTCTGTGTTATACAAATAAAAAGCTTTGACATTTATATATAAGTTAGCGACCATAGTCGAGGGTGACCCGAAGGCTCCCTTTTCGATAGCTACTACACCAAGGTGTAGGGGAGGGCGCTACTCCATTCCCAGGATTGCTCCACTTTACCCTTGAACCGTACCTTATAATGCTGAGTGTTAAGCAAGGTGGTATCAAGTACCATTTTTAAAGTCTTTGGTATGACTCGACCTGGGACTGAATATATTCATATATACACACACATAAATATCAGAATTTAACACTCAATGACCCATAAGAGGTCAATTTGCTATAAAACCCAACCATCACCAACCTAAACATTTGCATTTAAAAATCATATATATAATATATGGGTAAAAAGGCTCCTGCATTAAATAACCTACAGATGTTGATATGCCATTAAATCCAACCAACCAACCTGATTTTAAGCACTCTTTGCACCACATGGATGCTGACTAAACCTATTGAGAAAAATCTAGATAGGAATTGCTAAAGAATGCTACGAGCCATATTGAACAAATCCAGGAAGCAACATCCCACAAAGCAGCAGTTGTAAGGCTACCTACCTCCAATCTCTAAAATCATCCAAATTAGACTGACCAGATATGCAGGACACTGCTGGAGAAGTAAGAACGAACTCCTAATCGTTGTTCCCTTATGGACCCCTTCACACGGACTTGCAGTTGTTACATGATCAACTAGAATCTATCAACAAAAGCTCTGTACGGACAAAGGATGTAATCTAAAAGACCTGCCGGAAGCAATGGATGATGGAGACGAATTGAGAGAGAGACAGAGAGACAGAGAGAGTAAGAGAGAGAGAGAGAGAGAGAATAAAAGAGAGAGATTCGAGGAAATCGTGGTAGCAGCACGGTATGATGAAGAGGATATATATATATATATATATATAGCCTCGAGCATCGCACGGGTGTAAATGTGCGGGGTAAATATTGAACTACTTGCAAAAATGCGAGTAATAATGATACATTTTTTGTATTAATTATCTCGTCATCTGTAAATCTAACTGGCCAACACATGATCGAAGATGAAGGAAAGCGTTGATGCAATCTTATCGGTTTAATAACGGCTTTGCGTCAACGGTTAACTGTGTGAAAATCGAATCGGCGAACCAGGATCTAATTCCATCGAAGAAGGTTTAATGCCCCTGAGAAAGGTATAAATCTTTATCTACGATGATTTCGGATCAGGTATTCCTGTTGGGTAAGTGCTCTGAAATCTGCTGTATAATATTTTGGAGAGATCATTGTCCCCTGCCACGAGCAGAATGAAACACTAGGTATATATATATATGTGTGTGTGTGTGTGTGTGTGTACACATAAATGTATATGCGTGTGTGTGTATCTATGTGTGTGTGCATGTGTTTGTATATATATATATATATATATATATGTATATAAACAGTGAGAGAGAGAGAAAGAGGGGAGGAGGAAGGGAAAGAGAGA
>CAUZXS010000777.1:150000-187500 GCA_963585895.1 Sepioteuthis lessoniana
TTGCCGCCAGGACTTGTTCAAGATTGTTCGCAGCATTCTTGTAATTGTCGTCTAGCTTCTTCTCCAGCCGTTTTGTTCGAGTATTAATACATCCATACAATCATGTCTACATTCATTCAGTCCTCTATAAATACTTCCATACCTACATACGTCCATACATATATACGCGCAAACGTACATTCATGCAAATATACATACACACAGACAGACACAAACGCATCCATACGTACACACGTGTACGTGGTGCATACGATAAGTTTCCAGACTTTTTTCATATGGGCACTTCTATTGAGAGTACACACATGAAACTCTACTCCCCTTCGAAGTAACCTCCTCCGGCTGCAATGCACTTCTTGTACCGTTCCAGCAACTTCTGGAAGGCCCCATTGAAGTTCTCTTGTAAGAGCTTGTCAAAGACCTTCGTCACAGCCTCTTTCATCTCCTCAATTGTCTCATAACGACAGCCTCTGAGCTTAGGGAAAAACCAAGAGTCACAGGGAGCAAGGTCTGGACTATAGGGAGGGTGAGGAACTGTCTTGATGCCCATCTTGGTCAAATAGTCCGTGACAAGGATCGAGTTGTGGACAGGTGCATTGTCCTGGTAGAAATGCCACTGAGCCGATTTGAAGAATGCTGGCCTCTTCCGACGGAATCTCTTCCCGAACTCCCTTAAAATAATTTGAACCTGAAATCATAATCAGTCATCTCATAATATGTATAGCAATAACATACTGAATTTTATAGAGTCGACGACAATTTTAAATGCTGATAGAAAAATGTCCAGGAACTTATTGAAGGCACCACGTAGATTCAAACATATTTTACATACACACATAAAACGTACAAGCAAACACCCTTACATCTATGCAAACGTATATACACGTAAAAATATTCTTCCATATATATATACATACAGACATATATAGTAACATACATTTTTACATACAAAAAGCATATTTTTCAATTCCAACATAAACACAAAAATGAAGTTATATATACTTACATACATACATATATATCTACGTACATTTATTCAGACATGAATAAATAAATCGAGGTTAAAATAGAGTAATCCAAGGAATGGAGTAGTGCCCTTCCCTACACATCGGTGTAGTAACTATTGAAAAGGGGGCCTTCGTGTCACCCTCGACTAAAGTCGCCAACTTTTCTTACATATATATATATATATATATATATATATATAGATACATGTACCCCAACCGACATAGATGCAACAATCCATTCTTGCATATATACAAATGTACAGGATGTGCCGTGGTATATTGGTTACCGTGGTAGGAAATGAACACGGTTACCCACGTTCAATTCGAGGATGACACTCTTTGCATTTCACATAGCGCTAATACAAGTGGGAAAGGTGTGAAATCCGACTATTCTCCTTCCAGCTATTTGTAAAAAGAAGGGCAGACGGGGCTTTTTAACCATTGTGTGGCAAATAGTCTAGGAGAAGGAAAATTCTGAATTCAAACCTGTCAAACTCCACTTAAAGTTATTTACCTTCTATGGATGTTTAGGTAAATATATTCATACAAACATCCCACAAACCATTGACACACACACACACACACACACACATATATATATATATAAATATATACGTATAAAGTCTGGGGGTGTCGTGAGATACTGCTGGGGTACTCTGGGCTAGTGGTAATGATGTTACAGCCCTCAAACCATGCCTGAACCCAGAGTCATCATCTGACGAAGGCTTTGTTAGAAGCAATGCTGTTGTATAAACATCAGTTATTGTATGATACCTCATATATATATATATATATACGTATACACATACATTTATTTAAGCAGACCTCCAGATATGTATCCATTCATGCATTACAAATATGAACATATGGATCGACATATATATATATATATACGTAAAAAAGACTTACATACATACATACAATCAAACATACATGAAAACATCCATCCATCTATCCATACATACATACATACATACATATAGATATAGTTATGTCTGCTTATCTTCAAACCTACTTGCACACATCCTTCATCAATTATACATACATACATACATACATACATAGTCACATAACATACGAAAATCTATCATAGTATTCCTCTGTCCATATTTACATACATAAATATTAAACATGCATACACACATATATATATATATATATAGAGAGAGAGAGAGAGAGTGAAAATAAAACTCTATCTAAGCATCTCTCTGTCCATATCTACATACATAAATATTAAACATGCATACACACACATATATATATATATATATATAGAGAGAGAGAGAGTGAAAATAAATCGCGAGTCGGGATTATCCTACTACAGTTTCGCCTAAACCGGCTCCTCAGGGTATCTCGTCCCGACTCGCGATTTAATTTCTGTAATTAGCTCTACTTAGTATTGAGCACTATTTGTAATTGTAGCATTGCAGCATTTTACGGTGGGTTTTTGTTCTTTTGACCAACGGACTGCATAACTCTTGATTTTTTTCAACTGCTATGACGAAGTTGGCCTTTCCTTTTTTTTTTTCCCAAAAGAATTTTTTTTCTTTTCCCCCCAGGCAGTGATTCGGGATAATGTTATCTCTAGATTCTGGCGGTTGTTTTCTTTTTCCTGCTATCCGTGAATGCTGGTAGATAGTAAATTAGTTTTTATATATATATATATATATATATATATATACTGACACTATTTATAGAAAAACACATAAAATACACAATACACCAGTATGAATGGTCATTCTTACAAAGTAGTAATGTACTTACAAAAGTTACATCACTTTTGTAATACATCCTTCTTTGATGATGGCCCAAAGTTGGGTAGAAGTAAATAATTAAAAAAAGTTTATCAACTAATTCCTGCCGAATATCGTAAGATCACTACGGCAACTGAAAAGGACAAACAAAAAATTACGTAGACAAAATATGTCAATAATGTTTAATCAAATATACATATATACATATATATATATATACGTAAACAAAAGCATATATATATATATATATATATATATACATGCAAACTAACATTCTTACATATATACATATATAAATATCCATCCATATACGTACAAACATGTGTATACGTAGATGTCAGCTCTACTACAAAATCAAGTTACTTGAATTGATTTTTTCAATAAAAGTTGTAATATAAAGCTGTAGTGTTGTTTTCTTTAGGACGACAATTTTATCGTTCCACCCTGTATATATACAGACATACATACATATATACATACTTACATACCAATATACATTCATATGTACATACAAATATCCATACACACACACAGAGACACACATACCTGCAAATATCTTGCGTTCATATATACAAGCAAAGTGAAGTACATATACATTGCATACACACCAACGAACATACATACAAAAAATAACTTCATATATATGCATACATACTTACAAGTATACACCTCTACTTATATACATACATACAAACGTACATTGATATATATGTATAGATACTTACATACATACACATACAGTCATGTATGCAAGAAAACTTCCATATATATATATATATATATATATATATAGTACAATTAAATCGAGACTCAAACTCGGTTACGCCGTCATAATAAATTTATTTCGGCGGAGAATATTATTGGTATATTCCCCGTCTCGTCAGATGACTCTTTTACATGCTCTGTCCTGTCGCAGAGTCACGAATGTGGAGTTACAATTCGTATTCAGAAGATAAAATAAGGTAATTAAAAAAATAAAATTAAAACATCAGAAAATAAAGATAAAAAATAAATAAATAAAAATAAATAAATAAAAATAAGGTGGAAATCCAATTACAAAGTTACAAATTCTTTCATTCATAGGCGTGAGCAGAGGGGGTTAACATGTTATATGTTAGAACGATTAAGAAACAGGAGTGGAATTAATCTACTGGTCAGTCCCTTCTAATTTTGTGTTCTGTTGGTGGTTTCTCCTACTTGGCAGGTATGCTTTTCTAAAAAGACTAAGATCGTTTAACTAATGGCTATCTCATATATGATTTACATTTATTTCTAATATATCTGTTAACTCAGCTGTTGCCATCCTAGATATTCCTCTTATTTCAATTAGGATCGAGATAGTTAATAAGGTGGAGACATTTTTTATAGTCGTCAAGTGTTTTTTTTTAATTTACCCTAAAATGGTCAAGGAGAATTAACCATTCTAGAATCACAGGCCCTCATTTTTGGATTAATATTCTGCGTTCATCTGGCCCTTATCTATCTTTATATTTCCCTGTCTTGGTGATATCTGCTGTTGGGCTGATCTCTATTTGTTACTAATATTTCTTTATCATAGGCCTTGCGATTATTTATTTACAGTGATTCCCAATCAAGATAATTTAAATTTTCCTCTATGTCTGCACTTAAAGACGAGCTCATTTCTCTCGTTCAACAATAGTTTTCTATTTTTGAAATTAATTATGCTAATTTTTTCGTCTAAGCATAGGTTACATCTACCGTTCAAGCTGTTAGCGGTAGATGAGTGTCTTATTATTTTCCACTTAATTTGTGGAGAGAGCCCCTGATCCTTAAGGCCCCAAAATTATTTTGATAAAGCCGTCTGGTATCTACGTTTTGGGTCGGAAAATAAGTGTCTGTGGCTGTACCATCTTTGTTTCCAATTTCCCGCGGAGATTCCTATATAGAATCTCTCCCCGTCTTTTTACTGTTCCATAGGAGAAATACATGCCTGGTATACATACTTACAGACATTCACACATTCAGTCATGTATACAAAAAATTTCTATATATATATATATATATATCATAAGAGTGTTGGTTGTCACTAAATCCCTTTGTAGGTTTGTGGCGAACCAAGTGAATTATAATATGGAGAGTGCTCAATATCTTTGATAGAGCTTTTATATAACAATAATTAATAAATGCGTATTAGATTTATATATTTAATACCATGGAATTTAGACTGCAACCCCTGGGTCTCATTAATTTTTTACAAAACAACAATCATCAGGCAGATAGCAAAATAAAATGAATCGAAAACTGAAAAATACAGTCAAAAACTGTTGGAATTGTGTAGGAATCTTTACATATGCTTATTTGTGTGTGTGTGTGTGTGTGTGTGTATTCGTATGTGTGTTTGTGTGGGTTATTGTTGCGTATTAGTGGGTGTGTATGTGTGAGTAGTATATATTGTATGTGTATGAGAAGGTTTTTGACTGTATTTTTCGGTTTTCGATACATACATGCATACATATATACAAACATGCAAAAATACGTACGCACCGACGTACACACATATAAACAAACATATATTCATTACTACACGTACATACATGTCCACATAAATACAAAAATGCAGCTACGCACCAACGTGTGTCTTCGATATGACAGTACACAATCTGATGACGAGGTTCTGGTAATGCTGGAGGTTCATTGCCATCGACCCCGGTCCAGACTAGCCCGGAGTGGTAGCACCTGATAGGATCCTATCTATGAGTTAAATAGAACTAAAATGCATACTTGCGCTAAACTGGACTGCTTGAAATAAATCTGTTTTTGTATGGCAATCTAATTAGTTTGAAATGCAACTGTTTTTGACATTGAAATTGTACTTAGATGCATAGATATATACATACGAGGGGTATACGATAAGTTTCCAGACTTTTTTCGTATGGGCACTTTTATTGATAGTACACACATGAAATTCTAGTCCCCTTCGAAGTAATCTCCTTCGGCTGCGATGCACTTGTTGTACCGTTACAACAACTTCTTGTAGGCCTCATGGACGTCCACTTGTGTCAATGACCTTCGTCACAGCCTCTTTCTTCCCCTCAATTGTCTCATTACGGTAGACTCTGAGCTTAGGGAATAACCAAAAGTCACAGGGAGCAAGGTCTGGACTATAGGGAGGGTGAGGAACTGTCTTGATACCCATCTTGGTCAAATAGTCTGTCACAAGGATGGAGTTGTGGACTGGTGTATTTTCCTGGTGGAAATGCCACAGATTTGAAGAGCGCTGACCTCTTCCGACGGAATCTCTTCCTGAACTCGGTTAAAACCTCAACACAATAACCCAAACCCTAACCCTTTAGCCAACCAACTCTGGTCTATTGACTTCCTTACTCCTCCCACACCTTTTATCATCCCTCACAGACTCCCTGCCTTCCTTGAATCTCTTATGCCACTCAAAAACTCATGCTCGATTCATGCAAGATGCTCCAAAAGCAGTCTAAAGCATTCCATACGTTTCTGTGGCATTGTTTCCAAGTTTAAAGCAGAATTTATTCCATATCGTTCGTCTAAATTATCAGATTGCATTTTTGAAATTCACCAGCTATGACAATCAGGCTTTAGTAGGGTGTATTCCAATTGCTGTTGTAGCTGTTCATTTTAATCTGAAATCATAAGAATGAGTCTGTCATCTTATGAGATGTATAGCAATAACATACTGAATTTTCAAGAGTCTACGCCAATTTTAAATGTCAATACGAAAACACTCTGGAAACTTGCCGTAAGCCCCTCGTATATATCGAAATACATACATACATACATACATACATACATACACATAAAATGCGTTGATACATACATACGCATAAAAATGCATAGATAGATACATCATATTAAAATGTATATATACATACTTAAAAAAATGCCTCGATATATGCACATATGGAGGTGCGCGTGGTGAAATAGTTACTTTCGAACATAGTTAAGTCAGTGACTCAAGTTCAAATCTTAGATTAATCAGATTGTTTTTCACATAGAATTTATACCTTTGGGAAAGGTATAAATCCAATTATGCTCCCCCCAGCCATGAGTAAATAGTAGGGCATACAAGGTTCTCTAACCTTGGTTATGCAACCAGCCTAGGAGAAAGAAAACAGCGAATTCAAACCTTTTAAACTATGCTTAAAAGTTGACCTTGTGTCTCATCTTGCTCGAGTGGAGGTGTTGCTTAATTCATACATATATAAATATATAGATTTAAAAATCACAAATCCAACATATGGGGGTGTTTTCGTGGTGTAATGGTTAAAGCGATGGATTGCGGAATCGTAGAAAGCGAGTTCGAACCCCAGTCGCGCTATTAAATTCACTTTCAGGCAAATACCCCTTTATCCTCCCAGCTATGGGTTAAATAATACAACTACTGTTCTTCTAGGAGAATAGATTTGGCATTAAATAACCTACAAAGGTTGATGTGCCATTAAACAAAGAGACCAAACATCCAACATATACCTATATACAAGCCTACATACATTCAAAAATAAAGCTACACACACACACATATATACCTACCTACATACATACATGAATATAGTCATCTTTCTTTATGTATATATATGAGTAAATAAAAAGATACCCGTGGTGTACTGGTTATCGTCGTAGGAAATGGACACGGCGACACGAGTTCAAAACCTGGACGAGACTGATTGCATTTCACATAGCATTAATACCCTTGGGAAAGGTATGAATCCTATTATTCTCCCTCCAGCTATGGGTAAATAGTAGGGCAGACTAGGTTCTTCAGCCTTGGTGAGGCAACTAGTCTAGGAGAAGGAAAACTCTAAATTCAAACCTGCTGAACTCCTCTTGAAATTTGACATTGTGTCATATCCTGCCCGAGCGGAGGGGTTGGTTAAATATGGTAAATAAAAAGATACATGCATACTTACAATAAAACATACATATATACATATATGCATATATAAGAACCAATATAAAACATACGCCCAAACATACATTCATATAACTAAAATATACATACATACATACATACACATTAGCATACTGGTCCAGTCGGCTGAGGCTGCAGAATACACTGACTGTTTCTCTGCCAACGGGTAAGACTCCCTCAATGAGTGTCGTGGATATGACCCTTAATAATCTGATGGTAAGACTCCAGTAATGCTTGGGCTTTGGGATATGCTGAGTACCCTTTCATTGCCATCACTCCCAGGTCAATTCTGACACCTGAAAGGTTCCAATCTATGGGTCAAATAGAACTAAACCTAGTAATTACGCTAAAGTGAATTGCTAGAAATTAACTGTTTTTACATTTAACTGTGTATTACCATCACCAATTTTGTTCCACAGTTTTTTATTACTCTGGAAAGTCCATTGACCTTTTTTCATAGTTCCGTTGTTAATTAATAGTACGTCTGATCTGGTCAGAATTGAGTGTTTCATTTGTAAGTCAAAATCCCTGAGAAATTTATGGGTCTCATTCTCAAGGAATGATTTTCTTTTGGGCATTTATAATTTGCTAGTATGCTTAAACTTCTAAATATTTCACAATTCCCAGTTTGTTACTTTTCCTAACCAGTCGTGCCTAATCTTGTACTTTTTTAGGGCTAGTTTGCTGCATACGATTATGTGATTAACTTTTTTATCTCTGTCTCTACAAAATGTAAATAAAGTTGGTGATCGTTGTCGAGCACAACCCGAAGGCTCTCCTTTCAATTGGGGAAGGCACTAGTCCCTTCCCTAGATTACTCCACTTTACCCTTGATACATACCTTATAAAGATGAGTGTTAAGCAAAAAGGTATCAAGTAACATGTTTCGGTATGACGCGCCCTGGGATTGAACAATGGTCTCCTTGGCCATTGGAGAACAGTACTCCCTTAGGCAAATAAGTCAGTACGCTTGTTCTTCTTTTGCCTATCATTATTTTTCGCTTTTATATAAAATTGTTTTATAATTTACTATACTTAAAACTTTTTAACTGTGTGCAAATAAAATATTAATATTAAAATGAATTATAAGTATTAAATAGCAACGCTTAAAACTTTAACTGTGTCAAATAAAAGAATAACTTTTAGCAATAAATCAAACCATTTTATCAAATAGATATAAAAGTATTAAATAGCAATGTTTTAAACCAATTATTTGTGTACAAATGGAACGATTTGTCTCAGATAGCAATCATGAAAATCATTTAACTGTGTACAAACAAATAATTACTATAAACAGAATTATCATTGTTAAATAGAAATACTTGAAACTATTTAATTGTGTGCAAACAAGAGAAATAAGGCTTGTTTAAAAATTTTACCAGCAAAATATTCGCTTTCAAATCATATCTATCTATCTATCTTTCTTTCTATCTGTTTCTGCGTAATTCATATTTTTGATACAGCTCTTTCTTTCTTCGACGATGCCATTTCTACGATTTATCTATGTGTTTGTTTTTTTTTAAATACGAACCAAATAGGTTTACTAGAATATTCAAATGTTTTTACTTTCGCAATGCTTCATCTATCTATCTATCTGTCTATGTTCAATTCAACCAGTCATATTTCATCTATCTATCTATCTATCTATCTATTTATCTATCTATGTTCAATTCAACCAATCATATTTCATCTATCTATCTATCTATCTATGTTCAATTCAACCAATCATATTTCATCTATCTATCTATCTATCTATCTATCTATGTTCAATTCAACCAATCATATTTCATCTATCTATCTATCTATCTTCTATCTATCTTGCCCAGTCGGCGGTATTTGTTCCATGCCTCACCATCTTGCCTAGTCGGCTGGGACTGTAGAATACTCCGACGGCGCCTCTGCAGTGGAGTTAGACCCCACAAACGAATGTCCTTTATATGACTCTGAACAATCTGATGGTGAAGTTTCAGTGCGTACTAATTCTAAACTGAATTGTTTGAATTAGAATTCTATGATTAAACTGAATAGCTTGAAAAAGAAATGTTTTTGACAATTAAACTGTGTACTCGTGCTAAACTCCGACGACGCCTCTGCAGTGGAGTAAGACCCTACCAACGAGTGTCCTTGATATGACTCTAAACAATCTGATGATGAGGTTCCAGTGCGTACTTATACTAAACTGAATTGTTTGAAATTGAACTGTACTTACGTTAAACTGAATAGTTTGATTTAAAATTGTTTTGACATTTAATTGTGCGCGGAGAAAACCTATACTTATTCTAAACTGAATTATTTGAATTAGAATTGTTTGATTAAACAGAATAGCTTGAAAAAGAAATGTTTTTGACAATTAAACTGTGTACTCGTGCTAAACAGATTGTGTTAAATAGAACTGACTATTTGTATCAACATGGATTTGGGGTTAAATAACCTACAAAAGTTGACATGCCATGAAACCCAAAAAACCTACCAATCTATCAATCTGCCTATTCATCTATCTATCTGCTTTTACATAAAATATTCGTTCATTTACAGATCTGTCTATCTAGCTAGCTAGTTAGCTATCTGTTTTTTGTGTACAATATTAGTTCATTTACAAATCTATCTATCTATCTATCTATCTAAACAAGATTTGGCATTACATAACTCACAAGGGTAGATATGTCAATAAACACAACCAACCAACCAACTTACTTATGTTCCCTTTCAATCAATGCACATGTTCTGAAAACTCCCCGGCTCAACCAAGAAATAAAAAAAATTAAAAAATGAAATAGTAAAAAATTTGGACGAGTAAAAACAAGCAAAATGATGAACGCAATAAGCAAAATGTTTTGTATTGCGTGATGAACATAAAAAATGACGTTTTCTGATTAATGACGTTTGGCAAGAATGCAGCTGGAATTGTTGACTGGAGGCAGGCACGTACTGACTCAAATTACGACAGTACTACAACTACTGAGAACTCATCTAACTAGGCACTTGTTACTTATATAAATTAATTGGATAATTAACGTAGTAAGTTGTAAGTAAGTTGGTAACCTTAGTCGTGGATGACCCAAAGACTCCCTTTTCAATTGGTATGGGTAAAAATATTGTAACAGACAGGCTCTTCATCCTTGCTGCGGCGACCAAACTAGGAAAGTGTGTGCATGTTTTTGAATACCTTTGCCACATAGTCAACAGTGCTTGTTGACTGTCAGTTTCCCTCTTATATAATTGTTGTAATGCCGCAACGAATGAAGAATGATTAATAATGGAATCATAATACTTAATTATAAAAATATTACCATCACATTTTATTCTCAATAAGGGTAAAATCTCTCTTGGTGTATGACAGACAGTGACAGGGAGGCGAAGACAGACTGTTATACTGACCCATAACTTCTTTTCTTGACCTCCCCCCATGCTCTGTTATCTTCAAGGTCCCACTTAGCACGTTTTATGCTTCTCGGCCGAGGCGTACTCAACCTGAGACCCACTGTTGGCCCTTGCCACCTGTGGGGCGCCCGGCCACTTGCTAGCACTACCGCATGCTGGGACAACAAGACTGAGGCTTACACTGCCCGTATCTCACGTGGGCATCTACATGTATTATTCCCCACACATTACCGTTCATCCACGTAACGGCTTCTGCTTATTTTTAGCATCCTGTGCAGAGAATCTCTGATTGACGGTTCAGTCAAGTGTCAATATGCAAGCAATTAATCAAAACGGTTTTGAAAATGACGGTCTGAATTATATGCAGGTTTAAAAAACGTAGGAACGAAACCAGAAGATGTCGTGTTTTATTTGTCACCAGGATCAAGTGACAACTTAAAGAAGTCTCAACCATTGAGAATAATCGTTACGAGGAGTCATAATATATCATAAGAGTGACTGCTTGATTTTAACGGCATGTCCTCCAGTCTAGGGATATCCTATGCCTTGCGGACGATCATGGAATTGCGTTCTTTGTACTTTTATTTTCATATTTTTTGTTTACTTATTCATAAAGTTTTCTTTTTGGCACACGGTCCATCGAATATGAATTATTTTGAAACAGATCTATTTGGGTTCATAGATGTGACCGGAACATCGGAGAATTTAATATACAAGGATATCTCTTTATGAGTGGAGGTCTTACCTCTCGGCAGGAGATACAGTAAATGTATTTTAAACAAGACAGACAGGGTTAAATATAACATATTTTCGATTTGTTTGTCGTACTAAAGAAAACAACTCTCCAGCTTTATTGTAAAACTTTTTTTTTTTAAACAATCAATTCAGGTAACTTGATTATGTTGTAGAGCTGACATCTATTCAATGTAGCCGCCTTCAGCCTCAATCACCCCCTCGATACGGATCCGGAACTGGGAACATGCCTTTTCCGCAAGCGAGGGCGGGAGCTGTGCTCGCAAACGTTGAACCGTCCGGATTTTCATTTGGAGAGTGCTGGCAATGGTCCTGTTGTCATAACTTGGATCGGTAGAGATCATGAGTTGTACAGCGGCGCATCTCCGATCTTGCTCGTTGAACATTGTGTTACTTTCAGACATGATAGAGGGCTCTTATCGCTCTTGGGATTTGTACACAACTGGCCTACTAGTAGATGGTCTGTAACATAAAAAGAAAACCGGTTTTCATTAAACGGAAATGGAATCATTTCGTCTTTTCAAGGGCGACAATTTTATCGTTCCACCCTGTATCTTATATCTATTATCTAAGTACTAGGTTGATTAGTTTAGTTTGGATTTATTTTATGGTATATGAAGCATTGAAGTTTGTTTGATGTCAAATCCAGCTTATTGATATATATTAGATATATATATGATAGGTCAATATACAACAATTATATGCTTAAGATCTTTAAAAAAGGAAAATTGTGCCCCTCTTAAAGGACTAGGGCCACATGGTTCTTCTTTTCAGTTAATTCCACTTTATCTCCTTTGATTGTGAAGAGGGAGTTATTTTAGTGTAGTGAATCATGTGCTTAACTGTTGTAGTGTGGACATAGGCATAAGAAGACATATGTAGTTAGATGGGACAGGTAATGCCATGTGGTCGCTCAGGCATATGTTGGAGGGTGCAAATGTTCATATAGAAAAACACG
Source organism: Sepioteuthis lessoniana (assembly GCA_963585895.1). Classification (NCBI taxonomy): domain Eukaryota; kingdom Metazoa; phylum Mollusca; class Cephalopoda; order Myopsida; family Loliginidae; genus Sepioteuthis; species Sepioteuthis lessoniana. The sequence continues at coordinate 162,754 of CAUZXS010000777.1, forward strand.
GACACATTAGTATTTTTCCTTTACCATGAATTATCCAATAAGAGAGAGAAAGAGAGGTTAATATTTTCTACTAAAAGAACGCAGCTTTTCAAAATGATAAAACTTTGGCCCGGGTTCCCTCAACCCCGGCTACTTGAATTCTGCCGTTCAAACCTGAGTCACCCTTTTACTTCCACCTGTCGTGTCGTGGGGAGGAACATATCAGTTTCCAATGGTTCCACACTCGCGCTAAAGATTTGGAACCCCTATTTTTTAAAATCATTTTTAAATCACCGTGACTGGCTGACCTACAACAAGTGCTTTGGCCTGACTCACTCAGGTGTCAACTGACCGTTTTTATCGCAGTAATTCAGTTCGTTCTCTAGTCGTGTTATTGCGTTCACTTTTGAACTAATGCCCTTTGTAAAGGTATAAACCGCCTTATACTCCTAGCTTTGTGATAAACTAAAGCCACGAATGTTGATATTCCATTAAACAAAGAAACCAACCAACAATTTGACTCAGTTGAATTTATGGCTTCGTTTGATTAGTCAGCCATGAAAATAAACACGGAAATATCTTAACCAATAAAAGAACCAAGATATGCGCTTTTTTGTTGGTGTGTATGGGTGTGGAATTGGAATAAAGAAATGAATCATACTATATATATATATATATATATATATATATATATATATAATAATTATATATATTATATATATATATATATATATATATTGTATATATGTATATATATTATATATATTGTATATATGTATACACGAACCATAGTCATTCAAAAAGTTCTAAGCCTCACCTGGAAAGAAGAGCTATAGCTGGGATAGTTTTGCTTTGGTAAGTCCTTACCGCTTCTTATAGAACCAGAAAAACTAATTCGGACTTCTGTCTTAAATTTCTGTGCAGGTGACTCTGCTATATGAAGGTGCGAGGTGTACGACAAATTTAATATCTGGCTGAGGCTTTGAGATTTTGGAACCACTCCCGTTGGTACAGCTACCGCTCTATGAGTTGCTGCTTCCAGCTATACAGCTACTTCCCTCCCATCTCACAAACCATTCAAGTAAGACGATGAAGTCACGCTGAACACTTCTAGAAAAGCAGGGACTAACTCATAAGCGCTATTCTTCTGTATAATCCTACATATAGATACAGTAGTATAGTACGTAGACTGGATACTCTCAAGAGGACCTGACAAGGCAGATGACTAACTAAGAAGGATGACGAATGTTATATAATTACGGAATAATTTTTTTTAATATTATTCATTTTTCGTTAATTATATTTTATCATTCGGTTTGGTTGGGCTTTGAACTATTCGGCTCTTAGAGCAGGTGCACACACACTGAGTACAGTTCACGCTAATGCGCAGAGGATATGACAATCACAAAATGTCATAATAAAAACCCCAGATAGCAAAATGAGACTGGGGTGTGTGAATGACGTCATGCCCGGAAGCGATGGGCTGAGAATTTGGTGATTTTGAAAAAGACGTTAGTTGAGATCCGGCTCTGCGCTGGGCAAGTCCAGCTGGGGGCTACGGGATGCGCAGCGCGTTTGTTGGGTCAGATAGTACAATCAGCATAGTAAAAATTGTGTGTCTCTCTCTCCTTGTGTCGAAAAACTAAAGTCAGAAGTTAATAAACGTTTCGTACCTGAACAACAGAGAGTCGCCAGTGTTTCATATTTCTCTGCACCAGTATATTTTACCCAAATTTATTATTATTATATACTCTTTTAGAGTTTTTCACATCAGCGTTAACTGATGGTTTTACACTGATGTTTGAGTGACTGCAAGTCTCCTCAAGTCTCCAGGACTCGTCTCAGGATTCTGGCCGTTTCTTAGCAATGCTGTCGTTTTGGATAGTCTCTACCCGTCCGCCAATTTCCAAGTCTTCCAGGCCTTTTAATAATCCTTTAGTTATTGTGCCTAACGCACCAATCACAATTGGCACAATCGTTACTTTCATGTTCCACAGATTTTTCAATTCTCTAGCAAGGTCAAGGTACTTATTCTTCTTTTCACTTCCTTCAGATTTATTCTGTGGTCCGCCGGGACAGCCAAGTCGACAATTTTACAATTTTTTTTTTGTTGATTGTTATGAGGTCTGGTCTTCTGGCCGGGATCAAGTGATCCGTTTCTACTATTATTATTATTATTATTATTATTATTATTTCTTTAGAGTTTTTCACATCAGCGTTACCTGATGGTCTTTCACTGAAGTTTGAGTGACAGCAAGTCTCCAAAAGTCTCCAGGACTCTTCTCAGTATTCTGGCCGTTCTCAAAGATGCTGAGGTTTGCATGGTCTCCCATCGTCCTCCAACTTCTAAGTCCTCCAGTCTCTTTAATAATCCTTTGGTGACTGTACCAAAAGCACCAATCACAATTGGTAAAATTGTCACTTTTATGTTCCATAGTTTTTTCAATTCTCTAACTAGGTCGAGGTACTTATCCTTCTTTTCACATTCTTTCAGTTTTATTCTGAGGTCAACTGGGACAGCAAAATCGACAATTTTGCAAATTGTCTTTTTTTTTTGGTTGATCATTATTGTTCGAATAGTGAAATCTAAATTGCTTGCACATCTCCCAGTGGATCACCTTCCCACCCAGTCGTTTCTAATCTTATATTCCTTCTGTGCTAATTTGCTGCATTCGCTTATTATGTGATTGATGGTTTCATCTCTGTCACCGCATAACTTACATTTGCGATTTTGTTGTGTTTCCTCTTGATGAAGAGAGAATTCATTTTACACGTTTATTTACTTGTGAACATGATCTATACTTTTGTCAATGCACTTAATTCTGTTTGAAATAATAATGACATAGATCAAACATTAAATAGTTTTTAGATGAAAAGCCGCTAAAAAGCAATGAAGTTTTTGTTTGGTTTCTTTGTTTAATGGCATATCAACCTTTGTATGTTATTTAATGCCAAAACGATTCTCCTAGAAGAACAGTAGTGGTACTATTTAACCCATAGCTGGGAGGATAAGGGGTTTCATACTATTCCCAAGGGTATTTGCCCGAAAGTGAACGTAATAGCGCGACTTGAGTACGAACTCGCGTACTACGATTCCGCAGTCAATCGCTTTAACCATTACACCACGAGGACACCCACAGAAAATTCTTAGAAAGGCCACATTAAGATAAGAAACCTGAAAAAAAGCTGACGTGGGGGTATAAATTAATTGGTTTGGTTTGGTATGATTTTGTGGCATATCAACCATTGTAGCTTACGTAGCGCCAAATTTTCTTTATACATGTATATTAAATATACGAGGTTACTTCAATAAGTTTCCAGACTTTTTTGTACGGACTTTTACAATTGTCGTAGACTCTTGAAAATTCAGTATATTATTGCTGTACATCTTATGAGACGACTGATCAATTTTTATGATTTTAGGTTTAAATAATCAGCTACAGCAGGAATTGAAATACACTCTACTAAAACCTGATTTTCACATCTAGGAAATTTCAAAAATGCAATCTGGACATTAGGTCACTTTAGAAGAACGATATGCAATAAAATTCTGTTTTAACCTTGGAAAAATACCACAGAAACGTATGGAATGCTTCAGACTACTTTTGGAGCATCTTGCATGAATGGAGCATCAGTTTTTGAGTGGCATAAGAGATTCAAGGAAGGCAAGGGGACGATGAGGGATGATTAGAGGTGTGGGAAGAGTAAGGAAGTCAGAACACCAGAGTGGATTGGCTAAATAAAGAGTTTCATAGATAAGGACCGTCGTTTGTCTATAGAGACAATAAGTGCACAGTTTGATGTCAGTGTGGGAACTGTACACACAATTATACGCGAGGAAATGAAGATGCGGAAGATTTGCGCGAAGTTTGTCCCAAGGGTGGTCAGAGAAGATCAGAAAGAAGGATGCTATCATGACAGCAGGGAGATGGTCGAGTTGATCAATTCAGATCCCGCAGTTCTTGATGCTCTGGTGACCTGCGATGAAAGCTGGATCTACTGCCAGAGACCAAGAGAAAGAATTCCCAGTGGAAGCATGCTGGCTCTCCGAGACCCAAGAAAGCCAGACAGAGCAAATCCCCCCACAAACTTTTGATGATCCCTTCTTTCTGCATAATCTACATGCACTGGGTTTCCACTGGACAGACAGTCAATAAGGAATACTATGTTGATGTTTTAAGGGAACTCAGGAAGAGATTCCGTCGGAAGAGGCCAGCACTCCTCAGATTGGGTTACAACTCCATCCTTGTCACAGACTATTTGACCAAGATGAGAATCAAGACCGTTACTCACTCTCCCTATAGTCCAGACCTTGCTCCCTGTGTCTTTTGGTTATTCCCTAAACTCCAGGAAAAAGAGGCTGTCGTTATAAGACAATTGAGGGGATGAAAGAGGCTGTGACGAAGGTCATTGGCACGCTCACACAAGAGGACTACCATGGGGCCTTCTAATAGTTGTTGGAACAGTGCAACAAGTGCTTTACAGCCGGAGGAGATTACTTCAAAGGGGACTAAAGTTTCATGAGTGTACTATCAATAAAAATGCCCTTACGAAAAAAGTATGGAAACTTATTGAAGGCACCTCGAATATGATTCGGTTGTGTTGGCTTTTATGGCATATCAACCATTATATGTTTTTTAATGCTAAATACACTTTATAGATATATACGAAATATATTGGATTTTGTTTGATTGGCTTCTGTGGCATATCAATCATTGTAGGGTATCTAATTGGAAATCCATTTTTATCCATATAAACAGTTCTATTTCAAGAAATTCAGTTTAGCATTAGTAGGCAGTTTAATAGTCAAAACAAATCTATTTCAAACAATCTAGTTTATGCTAAGTAGATAGTTTTTTTCTATTTGATTTATAGATAAGACACTATCAGGTGCTACATCTCCGATTCAGAGTGAACCTGGGAGTGATAGTAAAGCTGTAGCAGTACTGGGGCCTCAACATCAGAGGGTTTAACGTCATATCCAGGACTTTTTTGAAGGAGTCTTGCCCCTCTGCAGAGATACAGCCAATGTATTATCCGGCTCCAGCTGACCTGGACATGTATGAGTAGATCGGGAAGATCTAGTTCGATTCAAAAGAAGATAAATTTGTGATGGATAAGTGTTCACCCATCAGGGAATAACTGAAACTTTTGGAAAATTATTCATAAATGATCAATTCTTCTTAGAGATTCCTTATCTAATGGGAAAGTATTGATGAGAATGGGTATGAGAACTCCTTTTACCCCAAGGAGTGTTTTAAGTATAGTTAAAGAATAAAGACAGTTTTTCGATGCATAGAAGAGACTGCAATCAAGATCAAATTTCTGTACAAGATTTGTCGATTTTATCAGTATCTTGATTGTCAAGGAACTACCATTATCTTAATAAATGTATACCAAAGCCTTCAAACACACATGACACACACACACACACACACACACACACACACATGTATATACACAGGGTGCAGAAAGAAAATATGGAATCATTTTTAAAACGTTGTTTTTATTCTGATTTGTCTAATTTTTGAAAAAGAAAAGGGGGATGAATCTAAAGTTTCATGATGAACTATATTATTTATGATTTTTTCATTAAAATTCAACCTAATATGAGTGAGCAAGAAAAGAAACGACAAAGAATCTATGATTTGCTTAAAGCCGAAACCAAGACAAAAAACAATCCTGCAGTTATTGGAGTATCTTTATAATTTCCCTCAAGCCCAGACCTTAACTACCTTTATTACACTGTATGACCACCACGAACATACATTCAACAACTATGTGAGGATACAGGATGTTGTCCGGAGGACCCGCCTGAGGCGATGAACGATAGGGAAAAGTGGCGAGAGAGGGTCAGGGATATCCGTGCTACCAGCACGACATGATGATGATCCTATTTACCCAACCCCTCCGCTCGGGCAGGATATGACACAAGGTCAATTTTTTAAGCAGAGTTTAACAGGTTTGAATTCAGAGTTTTCCTTCTCCTAGACTAGTTGCCTTACCAAGGGCTGAAGAATCAAGTCTGCCCTACTATTTACCCATAGCTGGAGGGAGAATAATAGGATTCATACCTTTCCCAAGGGTATTAGTGCTATGTGAAATGCAATCAGTCTTGTACAGGAATTGAACTCGTATCGCCGTGTCCATATCCTGTGACGATAACCATTACACCACGGGCACCTCCAACGACATGATGATGATGGAGTGTTTTAGAAAATAAAACAAATGCAACTTCCAATCGAAATACTGAACAGCTGTCGATAAAGAATGGAATAAAATGTGGAAAGAATTTATTTTGAAAGTATGCAAATCATTTCAAAAGCGTGTTGATACAATCAGTGAAAAATGGTGGCCATATTGAATAAATTTATTGTCTCGTGTCTCTTGTTATATTTTTTCATTTTTTAAAAAGAAAATTAATCTTGTTTTATAATAGAGTTGTTTATGATAATACTAGAATATTGAAAATTTTCCCCCCGCCCTCTCTCTTTCTCTTTCTCTCTCTCTCTCTATATATATATATATATATATCTGTAGCGATAACACTGTACAGGAAGTTTTAGTAATGAATTGATTACTGTTGTAGGATATGGACAGAGCGACACGTGCTACAATCCTGGACTAGATCTTGCATTTCATGTCACGCTGATGGCTAATATATAGGTATGAATGAAATTATTCTCTCTCCAGCTATTGATAAATTGTGGGGCAGACTGGGCTCTTTAACCTTGGTTTGGTAACATATCCTAGAGATGTTGGTAAGTACATATATATATATATATATATATATATACAGATACATATATAGTAAAAAAGTAAAATTGGCGAAATTAGTCAAGGGTTACCCAAAGTCTCCCTTTTCAATAGCTACTACATTGAGGTATAAGGGTGGGCGCTAATCAATTGCCTGGATTGTTCCACTTTACCATTATCCTGTAGCACTATATGGGTGGCCCGAGCAGATGATTCCTGAATTTTTGGACCTGAAATCTCGCCGTATCCGGAAGTGGTAAGGGGACGCGAGAGAGAGTTGACGACGGGACCCGGACGAGAGCAGTTGGCAACGGGACAGCAGAGAGGCGAGTCAGCAGAAGAGTTGGCGTGGAACGACGGACAGATGCGGTCGACTCCGGAGACAGTAGCAGAGAAGAGAGGGTCCAGCCACGGCGAAGAAGATCGAGTCAAGAGATGTCGGCATTCCAGTTGCTTGTGGAATTTTCGCTAGTAACCCACGCTAGCGTTAGTCCGCACATGCATATAGTGTTGAATACTCCTCCTTCTGCTCTTGGTTAACCCCAAGCTTTGTTCGTGTTTGTTCGTCTGTTTTATTTTCTCCTGTCCCACCGATCGTATTCTTGTAGTACCAAGAAATGTGCGTTACCCCCCTCGGACCACTAGTTGATCACCGGCCAAGAAGTGACATGGTTAGAAGACGGATCTAATGTGGTGGGGGTGAGGGCGATAACGTTACAATCCTTACCTTATTGTGCTGAGTGCTAAGCAAGGTGACATCAAGTACCATTTTTGAGTTTTTGGATGACTCGACCTGGGAACACTCTACTCATTAGACCAATGTTATATATATATATATATATATATATATATATATATATATATATTGTGTTTCACATTACATATATATATATATATATATATATATACATATATGTAATGTGAAACACAATTCGGCAGTTTCGGTTGCTTTGCCGAGATCGTGAAGCTGAAAAAATACATTGGACAGGGCTTTATTTTCCTGATACTCTCTCAGTGTTGCGCGCCGGATTTGCTGCTATGGCTTAGAGCATCGACTCAGAATAAATGCTAGCAACTGACATTCCTCTCTACAATTCCTCTAAATAAAATAAAAGAAAATGTGTAATTTTGTTTAAGTATTGTAATCAAAAGAGCTTTCATCATTTTGTTTTTGACTTCTTTTTGCAGGTTTGTGGCCATGTTTTCAACTCCTAAACCATCAGATCCAGATTAGACTATTTTGTATTGCTTATTTGTGCAGCTTCAAAATAACACACGGAGTGAAGATTGCATAACGTGTGACGGCACCAACTACCGTTATATCAATTACTAAATCAGGTATCGTTCGCGGCTTGATCTTTGGTGACGCGATATACATGCCGTAAACTTGCACGTCCCCAAATACTGTAAAATTTTTGACCCAAGCTAACACACACACACACACACACACATATATATATATATATATATATATATATATGTATATATTTGCGTGTATATGTCTTTGTATATACGTGAGAGAGAGAGACAGACAGACAGACAGATCAGTCATAAGTGCTTAGCTTAAATATCACGATAAAAATTGATTTTGAAGTAACGAGAATATATCGATAATTTTTGCTTATTTTTTCCCCGTGTATCTATTTTTCCCAATGTACCCTGAGGGCAGCTTTATATTTTACTTACAGATAAGTATCTGCGTTTAGTTTGATGATCGTCTATGTATGAACTCCACACTAATGATTACAAGTATTGACTCAGATTTTATCCTCGTAAAAAGCTGGAAATATAAACATACAATAATGTTTTAACACAAGCTTGATGCATAGACTCTCCACAGAAGAAGGAAGTAACTTACCAAGTAAAAGAAACTCACCAAAAAGTGAGCGGATAGAATTTTTATTTCCACCGAGCAGTTTTAACGCCATGCTTGTTTTGGGATCATCAGGAGAGAATGTGCACCGTTTCGGAGCCTTCCTCTCGACGGTTTTATTTGCATATCGGCCGCTCACTGCCATGAGGCCCCATTTAAGCATCCCGAAAAATCAACGTCTAACAGCGAAATGTAAAAATTTTCAAATTTACTTGCGTAAGTAGAATATTGTTCCTCATTCACGAGCTGTATTTATCCTACGCCCCACCAACGTACGAATATGGCACAAGGCCGTTTTAAGGTGGGTCCTGTCGCAGGGACGAAGCAGTTCCAAAAATGCCTCGGACCTCGTCGGCATTCCCCTTTTCGGGGCGCCTCAGGCACCAGGCGATAAACCCAACCCCTCCGAAGAGGGTTAAAGCCTGGGGGGACGGCCCCCTGAGGCCAGAGGTGATGTATCCAGTGGTGGAACACACCCGAACAGACTGTGCAGCTCGCAACCACAGCCGGTGGAGAGCGCCCCAACACAGGACACAAAGCAGCATCGCCAAAAAAAACGAGCCCATTCACGAGCAGGTGATGCTATGACGTGTTTATTTTGAAATGTTCCACGGAACGTTTCTTTTATTCCATATCCCAATTGAACAGTTTTCAGTTATTTTCGTAAGGCGTTTCATACTTTTGCTTCTATTACGCTGATTGATTCCAATTTGTCCCAGAAATTGGTACAAGGTGCCAGCAACGAAGCCTCTTGCTCCAATCTCCACAGCTTTAACGGTAACGCTATACCCTTCCTTTACTAGTTCTTTATTGAGATCCACAGTGAATCATCATTGGATCTATCGATAACCTGTCTTTAAGAAAATCGATTTGACATAAGAAAGGAGAGTAGCAATATTGTCATTGGGAAACCATTGCTCATTCTCGTATCCTCGTTTCTGGTGTCTGGGAAATGTTCCAGCTTCTATGTTCCAGAGGACCTAAACCCCAACCAACATCTGTTCTCTTGTTTGAAAGCTGTAAGAGCTGAGGTAATTAATTCGTTAGTGAGGTGCCCCTAAAGAGGAATCTACATATTTTTTCCGTCAGCCAAACGAAGGGCTATTTTCAGCGCAGCTCCCCACATTAAACAAAATTTTACTAACGTGGAGAATTACGTAAATTTATATGGGCTTTTTGCTTCAGATTCCTAACGGTAGCCACTGTTTCTTAATAGTCACACATCTAAGCATTACTGGAACCTAACTATCTGGTTATTTAATGCCTTATCAAGAACGCTCGTTGGTGTAATAGTTATCGTCGTAGGAAATGGATACGACGGCACGAGTTCAAATCCTGGACGAGACTGGTTGCATTTCACATAGCACTAATACCCTTGGGAAAGGTATGGGTCCAATTATTCTCCCTCCAGCTATGGGTAAATAGTAGGGTAGACTGTGTTCTTCAGCCATGGTGAGGTAACTAGTCTAGGAGAAAGAAAACTCTTAATTCAAACCTGTTAAACTCCGCTTAAAAATTGACCGTGTGTCATATCCTGCACGAGCGGAGGGGTTGGTAAATACAGGAAGTGCCCGTGGTGTAATAGTTATCGTCGTTGGAAATGGACACGGCGACACGAGTTAAAATCGTGGACGAGACTGATTGCATTTCACATAGCACTAATACCTTTGGGAAAGGTATGAATTCAATTATTCTCCCTCCCGCTGTGGGTAAATAGTAGGGTAGACTGAGTTCTTCAGCCTTGGTGAGGTAACTAGTCTAGGAGAAGGAAAACTCTGAATTCAAACCCGATAAACTCCGCTTAAAAATTGACCGTGTGTCATATCCTGCACGAGCGGAGGGGTTGGTAAATATAGGTTGGGGAATCTTACTCCTTTGCAGAAAGGCATTCGGTGTATTTTACTGCTCAGCAGACTGGGCGGTTCATTTGATCAAATTAAGTTTAGTTAATGATCGCTCTTTATTGGTTGGTTGGTTGGTTGTTTTGTTTTACGGCGTATCAACCTATTTCGGGTCATTTAACGATGAATGACATTTTGAATAGTTCAGTTTTGTGCAAGTAAAGTTTTTGTTTACAATCAGTTAAATGTCGAAACAATTATGTTAAATGTCAAAAATAGTTCTATTTGAAACAGTTCAGTTTTGCATGAGTCTGCAGTTTAAATCCCAAAACAGTTCTATTTCAAGCAATTCAGTTTAGTAAAAGTTCAGTTTAGTTCTACTTGCCTCAAAGATAGGACCTTATCAAGTGCTACCACTACGGAGTTGTTGGGGTTTTTGGGGGTTGGGGTTTATCGCATATTAACCTTTGTAGGTTATTTAATGACAAATCCATTTTTATACAAATAAATAATTCTATTGCAAACAATTCAGTTAGGTTGATAAATAGAAATAATCATCGGGATATAAAGAATTAGATATGGAAAGTTTGAGTTGAACTACATTTATGCTAAAAAAATTCTAAAGACTTTAGAAGTTAGACAGAAAGACAGACAGATAGATAAATAGATAGATAGATTCAAGTTTGCACAGCGTAGACACACATTCAACGGTGTTTGGTTACTGTCAGTTACTCGCCTATGTGATAATAAGACAAAAAAAAACCCAGACAAACAAACAAATAAACAAACAAAAAACGACAAAAACAAACAAAAAAAACCCAAAACGAACAAGCAATATGCCCGATTACAACAATATAAAAACACAGGTAAAGAAATATTTAAGAAACTACTGATTGACCAAATGAATAGACTATTCACCAATGGATCCGGAAGACTGGGGTTCAATCCTAGGTGGAGTTTTACCAAAGGCTCAAAAAATGGTAATTGATATCACTTGCTTAACACTCATCAATATAAGGTAAGGGTAAAGTGGAGGAGATAGGGAATGGAGTAGCGCCCTCTCTACACCTCGGTGTAGTAGCTATTGAAGAGGGAGCCTTCGGATCAACCTCGACTAAGGTCGCCAACTCTACTTATTTTCAATAATTCAAGAATTAATAGTTACGTTTATAAAATATCTATTAACATATTAATAATTGTAACGATTAACTTAACAATCTTTATGTTAATTCTTCTAATATAAATAACATGGAATTTTTTACAATATGTTCTAAGGTTGGTTGGTTGTTTGGTTGGTTGGTTGGGTTCAATGGTCTATCAACCTTTGTAGTTTACTTAACGCCAAGTCCAATTTTATGAAAATAGTTCTATTTCAAACAATTAAGTTTAGCAGTTTAGTTTAATTGTCAAAAACATTTCTTTTTCAAAATATTCAGTTTATTCAAAGAGTTCTTATTCAGCTAATTTATTTTAGCGTAAGTACAGATTTTGTTTATACACAGTCAAATGTTAAAACAGTTCTATATTAAATAAATCAGTTTAGTATTAGTACAATTTCAATATAAGAACAGTTCTATTTCAAATAATTCAGTTTAGCGTAAGCAGGGAGTTTGAATTCAAGTATGGTTTAATTTTCAAAGCATTTCTATTTCAAGCTATTCAATTTAGTCAAACAGTCCCTAATTCAAATAATTCGGTTAGCATAATTATAGTTTTTTTGTTTACACACAGTTAAATGTCAAAACAATTCTATTTCAAACAATTCAGTTTAGCATATGTTCGCAGTTTACCTTAATTTTCCCCATAGATAGGACCCTACCAGGTAATACCACTCCTGGCCAGTGTGAATCTGGGATCGATGGCAATGAAAGAGTAATCTGCATTTCCTAAAGCTCCAACATTAATAGAACCTCACCCTCAGATTGTTTACAGTCATATCCAGGACACTTGTTGGGGGGTTACCCCTCTCCATAGAAGCAGTCTGTATATTCTACTGCCCAAAACGACTGGGCAAGATCGATCTTCAAATAATGAAGAAACATGATAAAATCAAACGCTGGGTTGATGCTTTTTTCGTATGTCGTGTATAATATCTAACAGTCGTAGGAGCTGAGCTCACATAATGAGATAAAAATTCTACTTGAAATAATGAATACTTGCAGATGTTTATTTTACTTTTCTTTCAAGTGAATCAATTTGTTCCCATACGATAGCAATGGATTCTTAAATATATTTTTTTCTACTTACCGATAGACATCTGTGTTTAAGTTGAGGATCGTCGTATATATTAACGACAGATTAATCATTAAGGCCGCTGACAAACATTTTCTCTTCGTAAAAAGTAGGAAATATCAAAATAATATGCTGTTTTAAAAACAGGTTTCCCAGTTAGACGCTTAACAGGGAATTGTCATTGGCAATATCGACACCCTGTTTTTAAGAAAATCGATTTGACATAATTAAAGAGGGTAGCTGTATTGTCATTTACTAACCTTTGTTTCTTCGGTCGTATTCGCTCCAGGTGAATGGAAACCTAAATAACTGCAATGTTCCAGAAGACCAAACCCCAAATCAACATCTACCTTATGGTTTATAAGCTATTACTACTGGTTTTATTTACCCGTAACTAAGGCATCCGTAAAAAGGAATGCCGACCGAATCTACGCTGTTTTTCCGTCAGCCCAATGAAATTTTATTTTCAGTACAGCACCCTATGTTATGTAATGACTGTTGACATGGATTTTTGGTTCGTTCCTAGTGACGCCGTGTGTTTTGACAAGCTGTCAAGATGTGATTAGTAAACCAGGGGATGACAGTGCATCGGGGCAGGCCGGTCGAACAGGTGTGCCATCGAGGGTCGAGCCAGGGATAGGCAGCCGATCAGAGGCGTCTCGGACGTCTTTGACGATATGGCTTGCAAGGGGATTCAAGTGTTGGTACCTATTGTCTTCCAGAATAAGATATGGGACAAGAAGTCCCCTCTCTGAGTATATGTCTCTCCATCTGTCTCTTGACTAACAACAAACTGTGTGTCCCTTTCGAGAATAAAATGAGAGATATATTTTTATATATACGTGTTCCACGTTGTTCATAAAGACACAGCTGTTGTTATGCAACATCTACATAAAAGTTAACTTTAGCAACAAAGGAGAATTACATAAATACATGTAGCCCACATTATTCAAATACCTTATAGTATCCATTGTTTCTTAATGGTTACCCATCTAAGTCTAGGATATCCTTAACTTCATTGATCTAACCTTGACTGGTGCTTTCTGAGGGAATTGAATATAAGTCCACCTATTATTCTGTTTTGAACAATGAAACAGACGTCGGTTATGTTAGGTAGAATTATGTGGCTCCTTCTTTGTTTTTACGTAATTGTCCCATGTATTGTAGTTCATATTTACAAGACGCATTTAAAAAATAATAATCATATTTACCAACCCCTCCGCTCGGGCAGGATATGACACAAGGTCAATTTTTAAGCGGAGTTTAACAGGTTTAAATTTAGAGTTTTCCTTCTCGTAGACTAGTTGCCTCACCAAGGCTGAAGAACCAAGTCTGTCCTACTATTTGCCCATAGCTGGAGGGAGAATAGTTGGATTCATACCTTTCCCAAGGGTATTAGTGCTATGTGAAATGCAATCAGTCTGGTCCAGGTTTGAACTCGTGTCGCTGTGTCCAATTCCTACGACGATAACCATTACACCACGGGTACCTCCACAAAATTTAAAAAATAATAATGTCCTACGGTTGTTGTTCTGGTAAGCAGTAGATTAAACACAAATGAAAAACTTATTTTATTTATTTAGAGAAGAGTGGACAAATAAAGAGCGAGAACAAATATCTGCAAATGAGGAAACATCCTTTGGTCAAGTTTTTTTCTGTGACAAGTCTTGAAACTATATATATATATTAAGGGTAGGTACAGCAATAGAATCATTGGTAATTTGAATAAAATCATTCATTTAAGATTTTTGATTGAACCTACAAGAATAATATCATCTTTCTTCAGTCTTGCCTTGACAACAATTTAGCTCCAGGATATATACATCGATGGATTAAGAAAATAAAATGCCGTTATACCATTAATGTATTACGAACATTTTTGAAAGACGAAATTTCTTTCTTTTCTGACTCAGTTGAATCTGTAAAAGCTCGCCTATATTTTAATTGGAAGACGTGTTATTCTTCCTTAGTTTCTTTGACCTCATTCGATTTTCCAAGTATCTAACTAATAACTCTTCTCGTTTAAAGTTAAAGTTACTAAATAGCAATCAACAATTTTTGAATCATCTAATTAAAAGGAAATTTGGTTCAATTGTAACTTCTGACAAACATATTTTCATTTATTCTTCTCATGTTTTGTCTGATTGTGAAAAGTTGGTGCTATCGAGGGGGCTTAGTTTTTGTGTCCCTCCCCCTCGTAGTACCAATTCGGCTGCTGTGTTTGCTGAATTTGAATTGTTCTTTTTCCAGTTGAGGTAGCATTCCCCTGCTCCTTCGTGTAATATTGTTTATCTAAAGGCTCGTTTGGCTGATTTAACTCAGTTCTTTGTTAACACCCCAATCGACTCACATCGTTTTTTGTGGCAGAAGATACATTTTGAGTCGGCAAAGCAACTTAAAATGAACACCTACATTATTCTTACTAAACCTGATAAAGGTGCCGGTGTTGTAATTTTGAATAGAGCTGATTACATAGGCAAAATAAATTCTATTTTGGAAGATACTGATAAATTCCTGAAACTTAGGGATTTGTCTTGTGATGACTCACAGAAGCTAGAAAACAAACGACAAAAATGTTTTTTCTAGTTTGAGAATTAATTTGTATTTATTGCGGACTTTTTTTCTCATCTTGGTAGTTTTTGTGTTGTTTCTTCTTTCACTACGTTTCGGCCAAATTTCACCCCTGGCCTTCTTCAGGTGATTTACCGCGACCTCGGATAGGAATGCTGAGTCTTGTAACCGTATCCCCAGTAATTACTGCCTTCCATAGTTGTTGTCTATCGCACCCCGTTTTTGACCGAGTAAACCTCTGGCCGGCTTGGATAGGATTTGAAACCGCTATCTTCTGACAGTGTTCACCTGGAACCATAGAGACTCAACGCCTCTATCCGCAGCGCCACGGGCCCCGAAGGGCGATCAAGGATGGATTTTTTGGTCTTATAAATCCTAATCTGGTCTTCCAGAGTCGGGTCCGTACCGAATTTTTGTACTTGTCTTTTAATTGGAATCATTTTCAGATGAGGCTTCTTAATCTGAGAATTAATTTTTATTTATTGCGGACTTTTTTTCTCATCTTGGTAGTTTTTGTGTTGTTTCTTCTTTCACTACGTTTCGGCCAAATTTCACCTCTGACCTTCTTCAGGTGATTTACCGCGACCTCGGTACTAAGATAAACTACCAAGATGAGAAAAAAAGTCCGCAATAAAAAAAAAAATTTTCTAGTTGGGTGGTTTATGAGTTTATTCGTCCGGTTGGATCGCAGAGACCAAGAATGTATGGATTACCAAAAATACATAAACCAGGTATCCCTTTGCATCCTATTCTTTCCATATGCCATTCTGTCCAACATTCTTTGTCTTGTTGAAATCTTTAACCCAGTCTTAGAATTCTACTCTGGGTTCTGTGCAAAAGACTCTTTTACATTCTCCTCTATTATCCGTCGTCTTCCTCTATGTAATGATTCCCAATTTCTGGTCTCCTTCGATATTGTCTTATTATTTACCAACATCCCTTTAGATGAGACAGTATCTATATGCGCTGATTTTTTGTATCGTGGTCCTTAAACTATTGCCCTTCCCTTTTCCTGAGGAAATTTTATATTGAGTTGATGGAAATTGTCACAAAGTCAGTGTCTTTGAGTTTCAATGAGGTTATGTATTGCCAGTGTAAGTATGGGTTCTCCTCTTGGCCCCATTCTGGCTAATATTTTTGTTGGGTTTCAAGAGAGACTTTTGTTTGAAAAGTTTCCCTAGTCCTTTATTTATCAACGTTACATTGACAATACTTTCGTCTCTTTTATATCACGTAGCCATGCTCTGTTATTCTTCAATAAATTGAATGATTTACATTCATCTTTATCATTTACCATTTAAGAAGAAAATATTGATAAACTGCCATTCTTGGATGGGATAGTTGAAAGATGTGATTCTTCTTTCCTCACATCCATTTATAGAAAACCTACATTCACTGGGCTAATGCTGCGAGCAATATTGAACAAGTCCTGGTGGCAACACCCCACAAGACACCAACTGTACGGCCACCTGCTTCCTATCACGAAAACTATTCAAGTTAGACGAACCAGACATGCAGGACACTGCTGGAGAAGCAGGGACGAACTCATAAGAGATGTACTCTTATGGACCCCCACCCATGGCCGTGCGAAGGCAGGACGACCAGCACGAACATACATTCAGCTGCTATGTGAGGATACGGGATGTTGTCCTGAAGACCTGCCTAGGGCGATGAACGAAAGGGAGGAGTGGCGAGAGTGGGTCAGGGATATCCTTGCTACCAGCGGGACATGATGATGATGATGATGATGATTTAAGTTAGGATTCTTTTGCTCCCAGATCTAGGAAACTAAATTTAATCAGATGTCTTTCCTTTAGTGCTTTGAGTATTTGTTGTGATAGCAAGATTGAAGATGAACTGAAGGTGCCCGTGGTGTAATGGTTATCGTCGTAGGAAATGGACACGTCGACACGAGTTCAAATCCTGGACAAGACTGATTGCATTTCACATAGCACTAATACCTTTGGGAAAGGTATGAATCAAATTATTCTCCGTCTAGCTTCTATGTTCCAGAGGACCTAAACCCCAACCAACATCTGTTCTCTTGTTTGAAAGCTGTAAGAGCTGAGCTAATTAATTCGTGAGTGAGGTGCCCCTAAAGAGGAATCTACACATTTTTTTTCCGTCAGCCAAACGAAAGACTATTTTCAGCGCAGCTCCCCACATTAAACTAAATCTTACTAACGTGGACAATTACGTAAATTCATATGGGTTTTTTGCTTCATGTTCCTAACGGTAGCCACTGTTTCTTAATAGTCACACATCTAAGCATTACTGGAACCTAACTATCTGGTTATTTAATGCCTTGTCAAGAACGCTCGTTGGTGTAATAGTTATCGTCGTAGGAAATGGATACGACGACATGAGTTCAAATCCTGGACGAGACTGATTGCATTTCACATAGGACTAATACCCTTGGGAAATGTATGAATCCAATTATTCTCCCTCCAGCTATAGGTAAATAGTACGGTAGACAAGGTCTTCAGCTTTGGTGAGGTAACTAGTCTAGAAGAAGGAAAACTCTGAATTCAAACCTGTTCAACTCCGCTTTAAAATTGACCGTGTGTCATATCCTGCATGAGCGGAGGGGTTGGTAAATATGGGTTGGGGAATCTTACTCCTTTGCAGAAAGGCATTAGGTGTATTCTACTGCTCAACAGACTGGGCTGTTCATTTGATCAAATTAAGTTTAGTTAATGATCGTTCTTTATTGGTTGGTTGGTTGGTTGGTTGATTTATTTTACGGCGTATCAACCTATTTCGCATCATATAAAACTGAATGAGATTTTGAATTGTTCAGTTTTGTGCAAGTAAATTATTCTCCCTCCAGCTATGGGTAAATAGATGGGCAGGCTGAGTTCTTCAGCCTTGGTTAGGCAACTAGTCTAGGAGAAGAAAAACTCTTAATCCAAAGCTGTTGAACTCCGCTTAAAAATTGACCGTGTGTCATATCCTGATGAACTGAAGGTAACCAAAGAAATATTTATTAAATATTTATTAATAATGGGTATTTATTAATAATGGGTATCCTTAGGGAGTCATTGATGATAATATCAAGTGACCAGGTTAAAAAATAAGAACAAAATTTTTGGACCTCCGAAATGTCCTGTTTATTTTAGACTTTGTTTGGTCCTGCAAGCCAGTCCTTTGCCGAGAAGGTTGCCTTCTCTGTATACCGTTGTTATCATGCTGTTAATGTTCAACCAATTTTCACTACTAAGACGGCCTTTAACTCCATACATAAAGACAAGTCTCCTATCTTTAAACAAAGTTTATTGATCAATAAATTTGAGTGTCGATGCAGTTCGACATATATAGGTCGGACTTGTCAACGTCTGGAGGTGAGAATTAGACAGTATGTACCCAGAGATTTTATAACTAAAGGCCGAGAAACATCCGGGCATTCTCAGGCAATGGACTCTGCTATTGGTGAGCATTTGCTTGCCATAAATAGTTGTAGGACCAACTATCAAGATGACTGCTTTTCTGTTCTGCATAGAGCAAGGGATTAAATTCATCTCAATATCGTAGAGGCGATCTATATCGCTATAGATCACCCCTCTCTATGTAGACAGTTAAGTAGTCACATTTTAAATATATTTGGGGAAATATTGGAGACTGGTGTGACTTAACATTTCTTTCCACCCTGGTCCTTCGATCCAATTAATTTGTTTATTCCTGTTTTTTATTATTCTTTCCGGTGATCCAGCCTGACAAGTGCCGGACGAAAGGGTCCTCGTTGTTTTACTTTTTAAAATAGTTTTCCCCTTGTTACCGATGATTTCGCTACTTATTTGTCTATATATATATATATACGTATATATATATATATATATATATATATATATATATATATATAGCTATCACTATCTCACTTCGTGGGTTTGTGGCAGACAAAATGCAATATAATTTGGAGAGTACTCATCGTACACACCAGACTCCTTTGTATGTTATGCTTACAATTCAAAACTGTTCGAAATGCAATGATGATGGTATTTTGTTTCTTAGTTAAAATCATCATCACACACACACACAGACACATACACACGCACACATACACACACACACACACGAAATGGACTCTGCTATTGGTGAGCATTTCCTTTTCATAAATAGTTGCAGGACAAACTATGAAGATGACTGCTTTTCTGTTCTGCATAGAGCTAGAGACAAAATTCATCTCAATGTCTTAGAGGTGATCTATATCGCTATAAATCGCCCCTCTCAACGTAGACAGTTAAGCAGTCACATTTTAAATATATTTGGGGAAATATTTGTATCTCTCTCTCTCTCTCTCTCTCTCTATATATATATATATATATATATATATATAGCTATCACTATCTCACTTCGTGGGTTTGTGGCAGACCAAATGCAATATAATTTGGAGAGTACTCATCATACACACCAGACTCCTTTGTCTATTATGCTTACAATTCAAAACTTTATATTGTTCGAAATGCAATGATGATGATATTTTGTTTTTTAGTTAAAATCATCACAATACACGCACACACACACACACGAATATATAAAAAAATCAAACAAAAATTACTCGGCCAAACTGTCGCGAATTAAGAGTAACCCATCGTGACCCTTACATCGAATTTACCGCACGGTGCATGTGCCTTCATATACACACATACTAAAAAGCACTTATACGATAACACACAATAACACGCAAATATAAGCTACACAAACATACACACATACGCACACACACACATAAAGCGTTGTACTCCATTATAACGTTCTTTTGACTGCATTTTTCGATTTCTTTAATATCTTTCATTTTCTTCCAAATGATTTTCGTTTATAAGATGTCATGAAACCTGTTGTCACAAACAAGCTTCCCTGCTATTTGATATATAAAAAAACAAATATATATTTACTTATATATATATATATATATATATATATATATATATATATATATATATATATATATATATATATATATATATAACTGAGCGGTTAGATACTAAGTCTAAAGCAAAGTGGGGCGGGTTTCGTTCCCTGCTTGAAGCATCCTGCAAGTCAAGCTAAACTGTCTGTGGATGACAATATGCGCTCCCCTCCATGTGACTGAGCATTCTGGCGAAGGAATTAATTGCTGCCACTAGCTTAATATGATGCTGTTCCATTGAATTAAGCACTGATATCTAGTAAAGCAGAATGTATACAAAACTAAAGTTAATAAATAATGCCTTAAAACGTATGTTGCCTGTTGGCTGAGCGGTAAGATACTAAGTTTAACCTAAAGTTGGGCTGGTTTCGATCCCGGCTTGAAGGGTATTGCGCGTTTAGACACACTGGGGAGTTGTGATGCAACGAAACAGTCTGTCTGTGGATGACTCTATATATATATATATATATATATATATGGTAGTCGAGGGCGACCCGAAGGCTCCCTTTTCAATAGCTACTAGGCCAATGACGGAGTTCGAACTTGCACGTTAGCCACAACTCTATGGTAACTCCCCATTTTCAACTTATTTTGGGCAATAATTTACTGGGGATCATTATTATAACATCTTACGTAAGACATTGTCCGTTACTTTCAGATAATTGCAAAAGATACTAGTGTTTTATTTTGAAAACTACAAATTGAAAACACAAGTTGAAAATATGTATTTTACATATTTGTAAAGATTTGTTGTTTTCAAATTAAAACTCTGCAAAATTCTTTTACAACTAATTATACATTTGTTAATATTTTCTTCAGTTATAAAAAAGTTCCAAAGAATTTTGCATATATCTAATGAACTGTAATGTCAATATTCCATGTTTAATTAGCTTGGTTTGGTTTGTTGGGTTTTATGGCATATCAACTTTTGTAGGTCATTTAACGCCAAATCCATTTTTATGTAAATAATCTGTTCTATTTAAAACAATTCAGTTCAGCATAAGTACACAGTTTAATTGTCAAAAACATTTCCATTTCAAACTATTCAAGCAATTATATGTAACAATTCAGTTAAGTGTAAATACAGTTTTAATGTCGAAAAACAGTTCTATTTGAAATAATTCAGTTTAGCATAAGCACACAGTTTAAATGTAAGTACGGTTTAATTGTCAAAAACATTTTTATTTCAAGCTATTCAGTTTACACAAACAATTCAGTTCAGCATAAGTACACAGTTTAATTGTCAAAAACATTTCCATTTCAAACTATTCAAGCAATTATATGTAACAATTCAGTTAAGTGTAAATACATTTTTTTTAATTAGAGCAAAACTCCCGAAAATTTTGCATTCACCAAATGGTTTTTATAAGTATTTCTATTTTTTTTTCAATAAGTAAATCAGGAAATATTTCTATACCGCTGTTAATTATCTGTTTATTATTAATTCTTTTTTCATTTAGAATTTTAGAAAATTTCACCTCCATCAAATGAGATCATTATTATTTAAAAATAGAATTTCGAGAAAATTTTCTATACATTTAACAATGTGTTTATAAGTATTTTCAATTTTTTTTCAATAAGTAAATCTAGAAATGTTCCCATACCGCTGTTGATTATCTATTTTTAAGTAATATTATTTTTCAGAAAATTTCACCTATATCAAATGAGATCATTATTATTTCTCTTTTTAAATTAAAATTTCGAGAAAATTTTCTATATATTTAACAATGTGTTTATAAGTGTTTTCAATTTTTTTTTAATAAGTAAATCTGGAAATTTTCCCATACGGCTGTTAATTATCTGTTTTTAAGTAATGTTTTTTTTTCCGGAAAATTTCACCTATATCAAATTTTTTTAAATTAAAATTTCGAGCATATTTTCCATACACTCAATAATGTGTTTATAAGTGTATTTTTTTTTTCAATTTCTTTTTAAAATTCTAGAAAATTCTTATAGTTCGAATGAGTTCATTTGTATCTCTTTTTTTAAATTTAAATCTCTAGAATATGTCGCAAACGCCTAATTTTGTGTTCATAAGTATTTCTTTATTCATAATAACAAAATTTCTTAGTCGGGTGGGGCTGTAGAATACACCGACTGCATTTTTGCTGAGGGGTAAGACCTTCCAACGGGTGTCTTGGATATGACACTAAACGATCTGATGGTGATACTATTTACCAACCCCTCCGCTCGGGCAGGATATGACACAAGGTCAGTTTTTAAGCGGAGTTTAACAGGTTTGAATTCAGAGTTTTCCTTCTCCTAGACTAGTTGCCTCACCAAGGCTAAAGAACCTAGTCTGTCCTACTATTTACCCATAGCTGGAGGGAGAATAATTGGATTCATACCTTTCCCAAGGGTATTAGTGCTATGTGAAATGCAATCAGTCTCGTCCAGGATTTGAACTCGTGTCGCCGTGTCCAATTCCTACGACGATAACGACTACACCACGGGCACCTCCCGATCTGATGGTGATGGTCCTGTAAAGCTGGAGCTTTGGGGAACGTAGAGTAACCCTTTATTGACATCGCTCCCAGATCAATTTTGGCACAAATTGATCATTTGTATGGGTCAAATAGAACTAAACTGTACTTATGTTATACGGAATTGCTTGAAACATATCTGTTTTTGACACTGAAACTGCGTACTTATGCTAAACTGAACTGTTTGAAATTGGACTATCTTCAAGTAGAAATAAACTGTGTACTTATGATAAACTGAATTGTTTGAAATAGAACTGTTTTTGACATTGAAACTGTGCACTAATGATAAACTGAATCGTTTTAAATGGAGCTGTTTATGACAGTGAAACTACGTACTTATGCTAAAGGAACTGTTTGAAATAGAACTTTTTTTTAAAAATAGAACTAAAGTGTGTACTAATACTGAATTTAATTGTTTGAAATAGAACTGTTTTGACATCTAGCTGTTTGTAAAAAAAAAAAAACTATAATTACACTAAACTTTCAGAAATTTAATTCGGCGTTTAATGACCTGAAACCAACCAACCAACCAACCAACATAATATCAAAAATCTGGAATCTTCATGTACATTTGATAGTTTGTCTAGTATTTCTTAAAAAAAAACACCATAAGAATTTATAGTTTTATTATCTTAATATTTCTTTCTTTTTAAAAATGATTATTCCTAGACCTTCATTCTACTGTCTTGAGTATAAAGTATAAAATGGTTCGGAATTTCTTTGGTGTAGCATTATTAATCATTATTGATTTTTGAAATGCATTTTGTTTATTTTGCTCCTTTTTTATCATAAATCGCTGATTGAGCGTCCGTAATATTTGGATCTCTTCGATGAAGCACTCTCAAGGATTTTTGATATATACACAATTAATTCTTTCTTCATCTTTCAACTACGTTTTATTGCAGTTCCCAGAACAATTCTGTGCGACCCTTAATAAACGGTGTGGATTAGGAATAAGACTCCTAAGAGAGTCAAGCTCATACACTTTATCCTCCGGAGCCCCTATTACGTGATAGATACCATACTATACGAAGGTCACTGGCTTCAAGCAAACTCAGGATTACATAGAATACAGTTCGAGTAACACAGAATCTGTTTTCTTTTTCCAACCAACACTGCTTACTATTGATCTGGGCAGGGTGAAGCAATGTTTAGAATGAATAAAATTAATAAATAAAAGAAAAGACGCACAGGATTAGATAGGATGAAATGCTAGGGAAACTTAATTATATTTAATGGGGATCTACTGGGTAGAGCAGAAGTACGTCCCACATTTTATACAGTAACCTGTGTAATACAACTGAATTTAGGCAATTGGCAATTTTACCTCCATCAAGGCAATTTAGGCAATTGGCAATTTTACCTCCGTCAAGGCAATTTAGGCAATTGGCAATTTTACCTCCGTCAAGCTAATGGATTATCATCTTTTTATACAGATACAATCAGTTATGGTCATGACTGTTTGGTTGGTTGGTTGGTTGGTTTATGGCATATCAACTTTGGGAGATTAAAGTTGTACTCCCTATATAATGGACTCACCCCCTCCATAAATACACGTCAACGGAGCGTCAGAGGAGCGGATTAAACCCACGTGTTTGGTAGGCTTCCCCAGTTGTTTGGTCGCACTTTGGCCGGTCGTGGGTTCCGGTCGGGTATGCCTCGGCTCTGGATTTCCCTCTGGCCTCAGGGGGCCTTCTCTCAGGCTTTAACCCTCTTAGGAGGGGTTAGTTTAATTGCCTGGCGCCTGAGGCGCTCCTCTTCAAGGGAATGCCGACGGCGCCCATGGAATTTTTCAAAATGCCGGGTGTGTGTGATCTATGGCCCTGCGCCCTGACCCACCTTAAAAAGGCCTTGCGCCATAATCATACGGTTGGTGGGCCAGAAGACAAATACAGTTGACCAAACCCGCGTGACACAATCACGTGTGATACCACAAGCGTAGTGGACGGATAGTCGCTACTACAGTGGACTCTCAGCTTCCTATTAACTAACTACGTTTTAACCAGGTTCACATTGTATCTTGTTTCTATTACTGGAATATATATGCAACATTTATCTAACACCAAAATCCTGTTAATTCAAATATAAGTATACATGACTTATAAG
>CAUZXS010000777.1:192500-195000 GCA_963585895.1 Sepioteuthis lessoniana
AATTGTTTAATATAGAACTGTTTTGGCATTTAACTGTGTTTCAAGAAAATCTATACTTGTACAAAACTTAATTGTTTCAATGAGAAGTGTTTGACTAAATTGAATAGTTTGAAATAGAAATGTTTTTTTATTGGGAATCCTTTTGAGATGAGGCTTCTTAATCTGAGAACTAATTATATTTTTTATTTATTGCGGACCATTGTTCACATCTAGGTAGTTTTGTTGTTGTTTCTTCTCAATACGTTTCGGCCAAATTTCAAGACTCAGTATTCCTATCCGAGGTCGCAGTTAATCACCTGAAGAAGATCAGAGGTGAAATTTGGCCTAAACGTAGTGTGAAGAAACAACACCAACAAAAAAACCCAAAAAAACTACCAAGATGAGGACAAAAAGTCCGCAATAAATAAAATAAAAAATTCTCAGAAATGTTTTTGACAGTTAAAAATGTGTACTCATGCTAAACTGAATTGTTTGAACTGTTTATTTCTATAAAAATGGATTTGGCATTAAATTTCCTAAAAATGTTGATATGACTTTAAACCCCGCAAAACAACCAAGATGTCTTTATTTGTAACACGAGAAAATAAGAACTCATCGCCTTTTGTAAATTATTAAGATTACACAGAATCTCTTCGAAAACAAAATAATGTTAAATATCTTTTGCGTCAACACAACCGATACATATGTTGATAATTAAAGGAGATCAAAATGACAAAATATCTCTGGAAGAAAACTGTGGGATTATAATCGAAACTAAAAATAATGTCATCGTGATTTCATTTGTGGTCTTTATGTTAGGGAATTTGTCAAATGATGAAGCAGTAACATATTGTTTATTGTACGATCTTATAAGTATCATCATCATCATCATCATGTCGTGCCACTCGCACGGATATCCCTGACCCTCTCTCGTTACTTCTCCCTATCGTTCATCGCCTCTGGCAAGTCTTCAGGGCTATATCCCGTATCCTCACAAAGCTGCTGTGTGTATGTTCGAGTAGCTCGTCTTGCTTTTGCTCGGCCATATGTGGGGGTCCATTTGAGTAAATCACTTACGAGCTCGTCCCTGCTTCTCCAGCAGTGTCCTGCATGTCTGGTTTGTCTGACTTGGATAGTTTTCGTGATGGGAGGCAGGTGGCCGTATAGTTGGTGCCTTGTGGTGTGTTACCGCCAGGAGCATTAAAGTGTTGAATAGGTATAGCAAAAATTCTACCCTAATGATAGGATATGAATTCAAATACACATGGAGGTAAAGATTCAAATTTTTATAGTAATATCTATCTATCTATCTATCTATCTATCTATCTATCTATCTATCTATCTATCTATCTATATAATGATGTTTGTTCCTTAGTTATAATCACCTACACATACAGAAATAGATAAAAAAAATTTTCCTGACAATAATGTAGCAAAATAAGATACACAGACGATTAATATCCGGTAAAAACAATGCGCTGCACATGTACCTCCATATACAAATGCACTATATTTTAATCGACCTTCGGGCTTTTGACCTTGTGTCAAGTCCTGTCTGGGGGTAGGCAGCGAAAAATATCATTCAAATGCACTATATACCATTCACTCATACACACAACTACAACTCTCACACACACACACACACACACAGACACACACACACACACACACACACACACATTTACAACCACACGTAAAGATTCCTACAAAATCCCAACGGTTTTTGACTGTATTTTTCGATTTTCTATTCATTGCATTTTTTTTTAACTGCCTGACGATTGTTGCTTAAAAACTGCATGAAACCCAGGTGTCACAGAATAAATTCCATGACCTTAAATATATGAATCTAATATGTAAAATTATGATATTATAATATCATTATATTATAGCTCTATCCTAGATATTGAACACTCTCCATATTATATTGCACTTTGTTCAACACAAAACCAACAAAGTGATTTAGTGACAACCAACACTCTTATAAAATAATATAATATAATATAATATATGTAGAAAAATTGATAACAACGATCCAATTGGAAGGAGATATTTACTGAGCGGTCGACACTAGAACGTTTCAGTTCTATTGAACAATCACCAGGACCATGAGGGGTGATATTAGCGATTTTAAGTCAATGATGGATGTTTAAAAATGCAAAATCGTTAATATCACCCCTCATCGTCCTGATGATGGTTCGGTAGAACCAAAACGCTATAGTGTCGACTGCTCAATAAAAATCTCCTTCCACTTGAATCGTTGTTATCAATTTTTCTATATATTGTCGGATTACAATCCTTTATTTACGTTTCAATATATATATATATATATATATATATGTGTGTGTGTGTGTGTGTGTGTGTGTGTGTGTGTGTGTGTTAAATACAGATGTTGATGTACATATATGTATGAATAAAAAGTGTTTGATATTTGTCTGTTTGTTTGGGTTTATGGCATATCAACCTTTTAGGATATTTAATGTCGAATTCATTTTTATACAAATAGACGGTTCTATTTCAAACA
>CAUZXS010000779.1:5000-19821 GCA_963585895.1 Sepioteuthis lessoniana
ATATATATGCATCAATTTCCAAGCTGACGTTGAGAGTTGGGATGTAGACTTGGCCTAGGGGTATGTCATCAACTTGACTTGTGTCTAGCCACACTAAAGAGTGGTGATACAACAAAACAGTCTGTGGATGATAGATAAACACTTTCACATACTAAGCTACAAATAAGTGCAATAGGTGAAAGTGTGTGTGTGCATATATATATATATATATATATATATATATACACACACACACACATACATACATACATACACACACTAATACAGTCAGTGCATCTCCCTTTCTTAAGAAATAAAGCACACAGCAAGCTAATTGTGTATGCTTATTAAGCATAACCACAAGAGAATATTGCCAACATTTTTTCCTCCCATTAATAATGTCCATTTAATTACTTTGGAAAAATATATAAATTAATAACTTTATGATTCCAATACAAAAAGTACATAAATTTGATTAAAATGGCAAGTAAATTGCCGATGTTTTTATGCATGCATACACTGGCACTTTCATTGCAACCAATACTTGAATTATAACATGTCTTAATTTCCTTTTCTAAACACTTTAAACTATTTTCAAGCCATCAGCAGAAAGACTGGATTGAAAAAAATAAATAATGTTATAATTTTAGTAGTTTACGAAATTAATACTGAATTATTTCATTTTATATTAGATGCCTTCAGCCATAATTATCTGATTATCTAATTATCTGAAGCTAGAATAATTCTGATAAGAACTTATAGTGTTACTTAAGAATAAATTGGCACTTCTTTCTAGAATCAGAGCATAGTATTTGTACCTGTGGAAAGCTCATTGTTCTTCTAAAAACTTGTTATATACCCTACCTATGAATATTAATGGGTATATCCCATTGCTCATAAATACGTTGAACACTATTGTGAGGGGGTGAAAATATACTGAGTAGTTACCACTAATAATGGTTACCTTCTTCATGCCACTGGCTAGTATTGTATTTTGTTAAAGCTATAAAGATTTCCAACCTTTGGTTTGGTTATTACTCATTCAGTAACCTTTTTGTTAAGTTACAACAAAACTAAGATTTAAAATACACCGATGAAAACAGGTATTTCAAAGAATATAAAATCAGTACTTCCTTAAAAATAGATAAGATATAAAACAAAAATATGTTTAGATGATTATGCTAAATCTTTGTTATATATATTCAGTTAGATTTTGACAGCACAGATACAACACTTATCCTAGACAGAAATACCAAAGAGCAATACTTTGATCCTTGGCTAGGCACACAGATCTTACAATCTTAACACAATTTACAGAGCAGAAAAACAGAAAAAGGCCATAGTCCATTATCTATATGATAATTAACCTTTTATATCATACTGTATTGAAGTGAAAATGGCACATTATCATAAAATTTTTGTTAAAGCAGTAATGTTAAAATGTTCCAGCATAGAGAATACACCAATTTCCAATCCAATTTGCAATTTCCTTATATGGAGGCCCTCATAGTATAATAGTTATCATCAGAGGAAGTGGACTCGGCTACTTAAATTCAAATCCTAAATAAGGCTATTTGCATTTCACATATCACTAATACCCTTGGAAAAGGTATGAATTCAACTATTTTCCCTCCCAGCTAGAGTTAATAACCTTGGAATGGCAACCAGTCTAGAAGAAATAAAACTCTGAATTCAAACAAGCAGTAAACCTGGACAAGGATGAGCTCCATCAAGCTATTTCTTCCTAAAATATGCTGAGTTGTGTCCCCAAAACTAAACCAGGTTACAAGATCAGCAAAAAATTTTAAAATAAGTGTAGGGATATCTTTATTCAATCACCCCAATCATTTTATATTCTCAAAGGAGATAACTATTAAATGCTCATAATAGTTCACCCAATTTATTTACAGTTGATCACAAATTCTATGAATAGAATATGACTTGACATTGAGCTTAATGGCTACCAAAAACAGCCTTTAAGCCAGTATTATAAATCAACCTCTTATCTGTCAGTCAGTAAATGTCATTCTAAAACAAGACCTATTGGTATAGTTCTTAGCATGAAGACTCATCAGAACTTTACTTGTAGCAGACTATGTAAAGTCAGCATCAGAGGTCAAACAAAAAAATCTCAAGTTGTTAATATTGAAAACAAATTTTACAGCAGAATGTTCTCCATTCTTCTTTCTTACAAATGGCACATTGATTTTTTTTTTAACACAGAAAAATTCATGTTTATAACCATTTAATAGTTGGGTTTTTTTTTTGTTTTTTTAAGGTGGGGGTCTCTTATCACTGCTTTTTCATTAAGTAGTACTAGCAGAAACATTAGTTTCACTCCACTAACCTTTTGTATATCTTCACCCTGCTTCTCTCACCTGGACAGACTCTTTTTTTAAAGAAATTCAATTTAAATACTGCCATGGCATTGTTTTAATGTGATTATAACCTCTTTAATTTGAATAACTTATGCAATTTAGAAAAAAATTAATAAATGTACTTTGCTCAAGAACAGGCATTCCAAACCTCTGGATCTCCATCAAACACAAATATAGTTTGTACTGGGTTTGAAGAAATCACCTATTAAGTACACATTTCAAATGTCATATTTTAAGTTGTTTTTCCTTCCAAGCAACGCAGGATATCACTGCTAGTCGATGAATAAATGAATATACTGTTTGTAGAAGCCAAACCACTTCATGTGATGTAATGGTTAGCAAGCTAGACTAGCAAGCCATCACAAGTGAGTGAGTCGCATTAAGTGTCCCATTCATATGGCCTTGTGACACATCTAGACAAAAAGCTTAGTAAATTAATGCTGTTGGTCATCATTTCAGCCTGCTCCTCCTGAAAATTATTAAAATTTCTTTAAGTATAATAAATGACTGATTTGATCTTAACCGCATGACAGCTCGTCAAGGTTATTTCATGCCTAGAAGTTAGAAAATCTCATTCATTGAACATTCATATTTACATTTTTTTGTGTAATTGTTTCTCAAGAGGTTTTTTTTTTCTTTTTGAACACAGTTCAAGTATTCCTATCCAATATAGATAATTTGCATACTGCAGTATGGTTTCAAGTATTCCAATCTAATAGTTATTCAAACACAATTATATAATTTCAAGAAACTATTTTTATTTAATAATGATAATCCTTTGTTTGCACAATTATATGGTTTCAAATAACTAATAATATTGGTAAACAATTACAGCTTCAAGTAACTTAATATAAATAATGTATAGTTATGAAGTATCAAGTCTTCCGATCCAATAATTTTTCAACAGATCTATTTGACCCACAGATAGGACCCTCACAGGAACTACCACACCAGGTCAAAGTGGATTTGGAAATAATGACAATGAAAGAGTACTACACCCCCCCACCCACCCAGAACTCCAGACCTCAATCAACTAGGACACCTCTTTTGGGATGGAGGTCTTACCCCAACCCCACAGGGGACACGGCATATTCAAAGCACCACTGATAGGACTTAAGTATAATAAAGTCAAATCCTATCCAAACCTTTGTTCATATAGCAAACCATTTGATGTTTAAAATAACCTAAGCAATAATACAAAAATAGATCCTTCAGCTAACCCTGATCTTTTAAAAAAAGTTTTTCTAAAAGACAATTCTCTGGCATAATTGAAGAAATTAAAATTTGCAGCACATGCAGAAAATCAGTTTTTGGTCTCTTTTAGCTTTTTAAACACTTTAAGGTAGTATAACCAAAGCATTGGATGGGTAGTGGGGGGTCATCTGAGATATTGATAACAAACAAAAGAAAAAAATATGAGAAGATACAGAGATGATGTCAAATAGTGAAACAATCAAGTTTTAAGTGAATTTTAAAAGAAAAAAAAAAATTCTTGTAAAAGGTGAAGACCTGATAAGAAGAGAGGGGGGGAAGAGAAAAAAAAAACATGATTCATTAGAAGAGTAACATTCTATGGAATAATTTCAAACAATTTCACCTCATCATCTTCAAAATTTTTCCATTCCTTTTTAAATAGATAAGGATTTTTTTTCTTAATGTAAATATGCCAAGGATTTAGATATTGGGGGGGGGGATTCTTTGTACATCTGAAAGGAATGAATCTGTTCAGCTAAAAATATTTGATAACAGTAAAAATCAACAAAACTAAGTTGACTGCCTGATGTGTGCATCAGAAATTTCTAAGTAATACCAAATGTGAATTCCATACTGAAAAAGTAAAGTTATTGAGGGTTTTTTTTTCTATTTGTAAAGGCTTGCTCTTCAACATGAATAAAGCTGATGGTTATGGTAGAGCTCTGTTGTCCATATCAGAATAAGTCACTGATCAAAATGATAGAAAGATAAGAGAAGGATGAAGAAGAAGCGAGGAAGCCACAGAGGAAAATATTAAAGGGATGAAAAAGGGGACGAGGAAAAGAAAATGAATTAGGAAAATGAGAAAAAGTTAATAAATAGATGAAAAGGAGAAACAGATGAGAAGGGAAGAATAGAAACAGTTAGGGAAAGACAGTTGAGAAGGGAAGAGTAGAAAGAAAGAATTGGGAAAGACAGGACGACAAAAAAAAAAAAAGACGGCTAATGACAGGACGACAAAAAAAAAAAAAAAAAAGGGCGAAAGACAGGACGACAAAAAAAAAAAAAGACGGCTAAAGACAGGATGACAAAAAAAAAGAAGACGGCTAAAGACAGGTCGACAAAAAAAAAAAAGACAGCTAAAGACAGGTCAACAAAAAAAAAAGATAGCTATAGACAGGTCGACAAAAAAAAAAATACGGCCAAAGACAGGACGACAAAAAAAAATACGGCCAAAGACAGGACGACAAAAAAAAAGACGGCCAAAGACAGGACGACAAAAAAAAAGACGGCCAAAGACAGGACGACAAAAAAAAAGACGGCCAAAGACAGGACGACAAAAAAAAAAACGGCCAAAGACAGGACGACAAAAAAAAAGACGGCCAAAGACAGGACGACAAAAAAAAAGACGGCCAAAGACAGGACGACAAAAAAAAAGACGGCCAAAGACAGGACGACAAAAAAAAAGACGGCCAAAGACAGGACGACAAAAAAAAGACGGCCAAAGACAGGACGACAAAAAAAAAGACGGCCAAAGACAGGACGACAAAAAAAAAAGACGGCCAAAGACAGGACGACAAAAAAAAAGACGGCCAAAGACAGGACGACAAAAAAAAAGACGGCCAAAGACAGGACGACAAAAAAAAAGACGGCCAAAGACAGGACGACAAAAAAAAAGACGGCCAAAGACAGGACGACAAAAAAAAAGACGGCCAAAGACAGGACGACAAAAAAAAAGACGGCCAAAGACAGGACGACAAAAAAAAGACGGCCAAAGACAGGACGACAAAAAAAAAGACGGCCAAAGACAGGACGACAAAAAAAAAGACGGCCAAAGACAGGACGACAAAAAAAAAAGACGGCCAAAGACAGGACGACAAAAAAAAAGACGGCCAAAGACAGGACGACAAAAAAAAAGACGGCCAAAGACAGGACGACAAAAAAAAAAGACGGCCAAAGACAGGACGACAAAAAAAAAAGACAGCCAAAGACAGGACCACAAAAATAAAAAGCGGCCAAAGACAGGACGACCAAAAAAAAAAAAAGACGGCCAAAGACAGGATGACAAAAAAAAAAAGACAGCCAAAGAAAAAAGATAAAGATGAAATCTGGTTGCTCATCTACTGCAAAAATATAATCCTAGATAAAAGTACTTAATGTCACTTTTTTCAAGACAAAGTGGTACAGATACATTTTGATCCACCACTAAATTGCCATCCCATATATAAACAATGTCCTGATTTTTATTACTACTATGTTAGTAATATTAAACAATAATTCAATAACCTAAAAAGTAATAAAAAAGAAATTTCAAATTAAAAAATGATGAAATTTAAATCTGAATGTGTTTTTCAAGTATTTATGTTGAGTTTCATTTGTTAATTATGTAATCTTTAAGTAAAATAATTATATTGATAATCTTACAATTAATTTTACTGCAGTGACAACAAAAAGAAAAAAAAACAGGATCTCTAGACCAACAATGAATTGTGGAAAGAAAAATGCTCTAGAATATTATTCTAGGGGCACATGAGCTTTGTTATAAAAGTTTGTCTACCTCTATAAATAGAAAACAAGTTGTATATTATACAGAAAAAGAGTTTATGACAAGTCATCAAAAATATTCATATCTGGAATGCATTAGATCAGTGACAAGTCAAGAATAATTAAAACAAACACACACAACCTTTGAAACTAAGAAAAAAATCCTGTCATTTATCCGTCTTCTCTAAAGTGCACCCACCTTTCTTTAAAAGAAAAACAATCTAATTTTTGTAACCATAATCTAACAAATTCCTATTTTTGTTATGATATTCTTAACAAAAAAATACTTTTTGTCACTAAATTCTTACAAAAGAATCCAATTCTTGTCACCATATTCTTACAAAAGAAATCCTATTTTTAGTTCAGCTTGTTTTATTTTAATAGCATATAAACCAAAGCCATCCTCATAAAAGAACAGCAGTGATAATATTTAAGCAATAAGTTCACTGACCATAGTTGAGGGTGACCTGAAGGCTCTCTTTTCATTAGCTATTACACCAAGTTGTTGGGAAGGGCACTACTACTTTCCCTGGATTACTCCACTTAATCTTGACTCATAGCTTATAATGCCGAGTGTTAAGCAAAGAGGTATAGCGTTGTAAGGAATTACACTTTTGTTTTTAGGCACACAAATGAGTTACGAGACTTTGCTTTAACAACACACAACAGCGAAAATTCTTTATTTGCAGCTTTGAGGCAGTTTGTTCTTGGTGCTGCAAGACTCGTGGTGGTTAGGCTTGTTGGTTTTGGAGACCCGATAGCTTAGCGGGATGTTGAGATGGCAGCGTGTCGTTGGACGTGTGAGGGAAGTATTCAAGGTCACCGTGTAGTTTTGTGTGTCTGGTAATTGGGGAGAGTAGGCGTTATCTCCATTAATGTGGACCAGAGGTGAAATGGGAGCTAGTGTGTCGAGAGCGAAGTGGCGCTCGGATCGACATAGTAAATTTTTGTGGTGCTTGTGGAAGGCATGCTGAACGTATCTAATTCATATTCAACTGGGATTCCTTGGTCTAAAATATATTAGACGCAAAGAATCCATAAATTAGATGGTTCCCTCGTTGAGTGTCCATGTTGCTGCTGCTAGGGTTAAAGCCACAGTGAGATGTCCCACTGGGTGGCTTGTTTAGCTAAAAAGCATCGCTAAGCAGGGGCGACCAGAGACACGTCTATTCTTGGTCGCCGTCTCAAGCTGAAGAGAGTGTGTTTGGCTGCTCACCCGTTTTGCTAGCCGGAAAAGAAGGTCGGGCTGAATAGGATATGTCATCCTGATTGGGTGAAATTCAGTGTTGAATTAAATAGCGCACCAAAACAAAATACGAGATTTTCCTCTTCTCTACATAGGTTGGCCCCAGAATTTCAGGTATGGAGTACCTGATATTTGATACACAAAATTGTAAGAGAAGGGAAAAGAAAGAAAAAAAAGCCACGAGTGTCACAACACGAAAGAGCAAAATACAAACAATGAAAAATACATACATAAAAAAAAAACGAGCAAAAACAAATTAATAAAAAAAGGCAAAGTGTCCAGTTCAGTTCTTTTTTTTGTGTACCTCGTGGTACTTTTTTTTTTTTGTTTTTTTTTAAAACAAAATGTCACTGAGAAAAAAGTTCATGAGCCGAGAAGGTGGCATACAGAATTAGCTGTATATTTCAGAGGAGTAGTGTGAGTTTTTTGGGGTCCTCTGGAATTTATAGCAGCAGTTGGTAGTTTAGTGAGGTAGTGGGAGAGATAACCCACATTGCTGAAGAAAACAAAATAGGAGTAGGGTGAGTGAAAGTTAAAGTTACCTATTTTGCGAGTTGGGAAGTGAAAAAGTGTTGATAAAGTTTTGTTGAATAAATTCCATATTGTTTGGTATTTTACGTCCATTTTGGATTGTCCCTGAAGATAGTTCGGCGGGAACATTTGAAAATTTTTCTGGATGTTTCGCTGGTTTTTTTCTTTTGTGGTGGAATGATGCATGTTCGTAAGGCTGTGTTTGTTATCAGAAGGTTGTTGGTAAGTGAGGAAAAGTTTGTTTGGTTCAGCGAGGAAAAGGGCGTAACGTATGTGTGTTTACGTTGTGTCGTTTCCTCTCCGAGTGTGGTAAGGTCCTCGCTAATGCTTGGTGGAAATAATAAGGTGGTTGAAGATGAAGAAAGATGGCGAAGGTCGAAAGGTGTTGTTATGAATAGTTTTTATTTGTTTCGCAATTCAAAAAGTGCCATTCGAGTCACCAATTTAGCGGTGAGGTGACATTGTTATTTGTTATTTTGGGCAACACAAATGAATTGCAAAACTATTCTTTATACAACACACAACAATGAAAGTTTTTATTTGCAGCTTTGAGGCGGTTTGTTCTTGGTGCTGCGAGACTCGTGGTGGTTAGGCTTGTTGGTTTTGGAGACCCGATAGCTTAGCGGGATGTTGAGATGGCAGCGTGTCGTTGGACGTGTGAGGGAAGTATTCAAGGTCACCGTGTAGTTTTGTGTGTCTGGTAATTGGGGAGAGTAGGCGTTATCTCCATTAATGTGGACCAGAGGTGAAATGGGAGCTAGTGTGTCGAGAGCGAAGTGGCGCTCGGATCGACATAGTAAATTTTTGTGGTGCTTGTGGAAGGCATGCTGAACGTATCTAATTCATATTCAACTGGGATTCCTTGGTCTAAAATATATTAGACGCAAAGAATGCATAAATTAGATGGTTCCCTCGTTGAGTGTCCATGTTGCTGCTGCTAGGGTTAAAGCCACAGTGAGATGTCCCACTGGGTGGCTTGTTTAGCTAAAAAGCATTGCTAAGCAGGGGCGACCAGAGACACGTCTATTCTTGGTCGCCGTCTCAAGCTGAAGAGAGTGTGTTTGGCCGCTCACTCGTTTTGCTAGCCGGAAAAGAAGGTCCGGGCTGAATAGGATATGTCATCCTGATTGGGTGAAATTCAGTGTTGAATTAAATAGCACGCCAAAACAAAATACGAGATTTTCCTCTTCTCTACATAGGCATCAAGTGCCATTTTTTGAGTCTTTGGTAGGACTCAACCTAGGATTGAACCCCGGTCTCCCAGACCATTGACAAATACTAACTATTATGCCAATGAGCCGGATAAACCATATTTAGGGGTATCAAGGAGTTCAGACCTTTCCCAAGGATATTAATCCGAAAGTGAACACGATAGTGAAAATGGAGATCAAACTCTTACTTTGGAGGTTACACTCGAGCACTTTAGCCATTACACTACTGTGACTTCTTTCTCCTATTTTTGTGACCATATTCTTAAAGCACTTTTTCTTACCATATTCTTAAAATTTAATTTTTGTAACCACATTCTGACAAAAAGTTTCTTTGTTACAATATTTTTCAAAAAAGAATTGGTTTAAAAGACAAAAAAAATTTTGTTACCATATTCTCGCAAAAAAATAAAAATTCTCATATCTTATTCAGAAAAAAATTTCCAATTTTGTCAGCATATTCTTACCACTCAAAAGAAAAAGGAAAATAAGTTTTTGTAGCCATATTCTTCTAAAAATAAATACAATTTTTGTTATACTTTTACCAAACAATAAAATATCTTTGTTACCATATTCTTCACAATGTCTTATCTAAAGATATAAATCATCACCTGTTTTTTTCTGATAGTCTTATTTTCTACCTCTCCAAATTTCTGATTGCTGATAATACAATTGTGTTTTTTTTTGTTTTTTTTAAATAAATACTGCCAACAAAAACAGAACTGGACCATGTGTAAAAATTCTTCGATTAAATGATACCATCATCACAAATAAGATATATAAAAAAAAAATAAAACCATCAAAATTAGATAAGAATTGTTTTATCCATACTTCACGAGAAGGCAGAAGAGTATCCTGTACAGCTGGAGAGCAGGGATAAAATAAGGAAAATTCCATATTATTCTAATATCAATATCATATTACTTATTAATTTCTCTATCAACTGTCATGGAGAATGGAATATGTTCAGCCTAATTTTCATTTGTACCAACAGCAAACCTATTAACAGATATGGATCAATTATATCTACAGTTAGGAATACAAAAAAGAAGTGGGTGGGGGGAGAAAACTGAATATGTATATATTCAGTTTTCTGTAAACAACACACCAATTTTCTACAACACAGTTCCCATGTATTACTGGGCTAATGAGTTTGTAAATTCAACCAGCCCATCTATGGATCAAATAGATCTGTTAAAAAAATATTTGTATTTGATAGGAATACTTGATATTATAGCAGTGTGTCTTGTGCCAAACCTAAGCTAAGCTTAGTAAATAAACTCTGTGCAAAAAAACTTAGGAAACAACTACACAAAAAATGTAAATATAAAAGTACAATTAATATGATTTCCAAACTTTTAGGTATAAAATCACCCAAGATGAGTTAACATTCTATTTTGCCCAGTCGGCCGGGACTGTAGAATACACAGACTGCTTCTCTGCAGAGGGGTAAGACTCTCCCCAATGAATGTCCTGGATATAACACTAAACAATCTGATAGTGCGGTTCCATTAATGCTGGAGCTTTGGGGAATGCAGAGTACCCCTTCATTGCCATCGTTCCCAGGTCCAATCTGGCCCGGAGTGGTAGTACCTGATAGGGTCCTATCTATGGGTCAAATAGAACGAAACTGTACTTATGCTAAACTGAATTATTTGAAATAGAATTGCTTTTATATGCTAAACTGAATTGTTTGAAATAGAACAGTATATATATAAATGGATTTGGCATTAAATAACCTACAATGGTTAATTAACTATAAAACCAAACCAAACCTGGCATGCTATTGAAATCAAACCATCAACCAATTTAAAATACAGTATTGCTCATAAATAAATATGCTCTTAACTATTTTTTATAAAGATTTTTTTTTTCTAGACAAAAGATACCAGGAATTTCCTATTTTTAGTAGAATATTATACATTCAAAAAAGATATTAGATATTATTCATTACTAAACTCTACATTAAAATTGTAACCAAAAATAAAATATCAAATATATTTCAGGTGTATTTATCTTTGCATTACCATATAATCATATTTTTAGTTACATAGTCTCTATGTTGTAAAGTTTAGTAACAAATAATATCTCTTTTGATTAAATAAATCTTCATATCTTTGGTTTCAAACAAGACTTTTCCAAGTCGTCCATAAAGACCTCTGGAGGTAATGACATTTGGCAGAGTGAATAAACGCATATGGATGCAAAGGGAATGAATTGACGAGTTTACATTTATAAATCACTTTATAAGAAAACAAAAATTGATGGATCTGGTAGACTAGTAGCCAGATATAGTACACATAGCAGAATGTCTGATTGGGTGTGATGGCCACTATTGAGGTGTCATTCACATTAATTACCATTATACATAGACTAGCTGCCAGATATAGTACACCAAGCAGAATGCCGATTAGATGTGATAGCCACTAGTGAGGTGTCATTCACATTAAATACATTTATATGTAGACTAGTTGCCAGATATGGTACACATAGCAGAATGTCCGATTAGTTGTGATAGCCACTAGTAAGATGTCGTACACCTTTCAAAACATTGGACCATCTAAAATGGACAAACATCTGACATTGATGACATTAAATCTTTTCCCCATCACAAACCTGCAAATTAATATTTGTGATCTTGTCAGTGTCCACCAAACCCATTCTTATTAAAAAATAGTTCAGGAATTAAAAGGTGCATTTGTATTCATAGTTTACTGGCTCTTTCCACATGTAACTTGTATTAAAACTGGTCAATTAGTTATGTTTAGTAATTTAATATTCAATTTAATTGGGGGTGAATGGAAATTAAATTTGGTTAAAAGAGGTGCATCAAGAACAATTTTGAGAAGCCCTAGCTTAGAAAATTAACGTTTAATAAAACTAGTGTTAGGGTCATATTCATCTATGGTTTGT
Source organism: Sepioteuthis lessoniana (assembly GCA_963585895.1). Classification (NCBI taxonomy): domain Eukaryota; kingdom Metazoa; phylum Mollusca; class Cephalopoda; order Myopsida; family Loliginidae; genus Sepioteuthis; species Sepioteuthis lessoniana. The sequence goes on from CAUZXS010000779.1 coordinate 16,994, forward strand.
TTTCTTTGGTAATGGCATATCAACCTTTATGAGTTATTCAGTGCCAAAGCTATTATTGTAGAAAAACAGTAAAAGTACTATTTAACCCATACCTGGAGGTGGGGAGATAAGTTCAGGTCTTTTTCAAGTGAACATAATGGCACGACTTTAGTTCAAACTCACAGTCCAGCACCTTAGCCACAATAACATGGGGACTTTCCCCTTATTCATTGGTGACACTGTATATACTAATTCAATAATATACATCTCTAACATCACTGGATCTTTATAATAATTAACCACCACCCACATACAATCTGATATGATTTTTTTCCTTCCACTTCTAAAGCTAGCAATTTAGCATAGTCCAATACAAGACCACAATGGTGAGGGACCTAAGGAAGATCATTTTATACAGATTTAAATATTTGGTGTATTTGTTGGTGTGAACAAATCCAAAAGTTTCCTCATTTTGATAGAACATTGCTTTTCATGGATTGGCCTTGTACCACACAAATCAAAGCTAAGGAAATATCTTGATAATCCAAAACTTCCTATTTCTCTGCTTATTCACCAAATCAAAACAATCTAATAATAATCAAGTTCACAATCATATGGATTGATAAATTTTGGAATTTTTCTTGTAACCTTTGTTACCATATTCTTATCAAGAAAAAAAAAATTCAATTTTTGTCAAAAAAGTACTTGTTTTCGACATTTGAAATCAGCTAAAAGGAAAAAAACTTGTAGAGGGAGGGGAGCTTTCTAACCCTGATGCTACAGTAGATTCCCTATATATATATATATATATATATATATATATATATGTGTGTGTGTTTTATAGGTATATGTATAGTACATCAATTCTTTGGTAATCAAGAGGTTTCCAATTGCAAAATCTGACAAATTTATATAAGCTTTTGACATTTTTATTAATGTGAAATTAAATCATAAACCAGGTAAATTCTTAACTTGATGAAATGTTCAGTTTATTTTACTTATGTTTAATCTTAGCAGTCACTACAAAAATCCCTAAAAATATTACTTGGGTCATAAACAATGATGCATGTCAGTCCAAATGAAAGTCAAGTCAAACTCAACACCTACAGTTGCACAAGATTGTTTTTCAATTCATTTCACTAGTACAGCGAGTTAAATCCTCACTGGATACCTCACAATTGTGGCCTTGTGCCAAGTTTAGTCAAAATTTGGTAATTAACAACCATGGCACTTACTAGTTTGGGTTTTCTTTTTATATCATGGGTTAAATAATGCCAAAGCCGTCCTTGTAGGGAAACAGTAGTGGTACTGTTTAAACCATAGCTGAGGCACTTACTATGTAACAGTTAAGAATTCTCATGTTGATCTTCACAGGGTGCCCTACTGTTGTTGTCTTGTGCTAAATTCAGTTAAAATTCTGCAAATAACAATTATGGAACTTATTGTGTAATTGTTAAAAATTTTCATATATAGTAAGTCTGATCTTCACTGGGTGCCCCACAGTTATGGTTTTGTGCCAGACTTAGTTAAAATTAGTCAACTCACTTATAGTATCCGCCCAAATATCATAAACCTGAAAGCTTTGTCAATAACCACAATAGCATCTACTATTTAATTCCCTATCTGTACTAAAATGTAATAAGAGACCAAAAAAAAAACAACTTAGAAGATCTCCATGATGAGAAAATGAAATTGTTAAATGATTTGGGCCAATATGCAAAAAAGAAGGTTTTGCTTTCTTTGTTTAATGGTATATCAATCTTAGCAGCTCATTTAATGCCAAATCCATCCTTCTAGAAAAACAGCAGTGATGCTATTTAACCAATAGCTGGGAGGATGAGAGGGTTCACACCTTTACCGAGGGTATTTGACCGAAAGTGAACATAATAGCACGACTGGAGCTTTAACTCGCTTACGATGATTCCGCAGTCCAACGTTGTAAACATTACACCACATGGACACCCCCACCCCCCAAAGGAGGATAAGAGCAAGAATAGAATGAAAGCACATTGTAATCAGTTATATAGAAACATCAGTCTTTTAAAGAGGGAGCCATCTCCATATTAAATGGCAAGTCACTGAAATTAATAGACCAGTTCACATACATCGGTAGCAATATCTCGTCTACAAAAGATGTCAATATACACAGAGAAGATGCAGGCTGTTATTGACTAGTTTTTGATCATTTGGAAATCTGATTTCTAATAAAATAAAATAGAATACGACTTCTTCCGAGCTGTGGTTGAGTCAATACGACTATATGATTGAAATACTGAGAGAAGAAACAAAAGAATGCTGTGTGCTGTTTTTGAACAAATCCTGGAAGCAGCACCTCATAAAAAAGCAACTCTACAACCACTTACCTTCCAGCTCCAAAACCACCCCAGTAAGATAAAAGGAAAAGATGTGAGAGCCAATGCTGGAGAAGTAAAAGGTCCAACTCATAAGTGATATTCTCTTATATACTCCAATATATGGAAAAACTATTGTTGGCTGAAATTAAAGACTTACACTTTTGTGCAGACACAGGGTACTGTCTAGAGGACCTGATGGGAGCGATGCCCAATAGGGTTTGATAGAGAGAGTGTCAAGGAACTTCATGCAAGCAGTATCACTTGATGACGGAGTGTGCGCATATATATATATATATATATATATATATATATATATATGCATGTATAAATAAACACACACACACACACATATATAAATATATAAATATATATATATAAACATGCATGTGCACACATTATGAAGACATACGCGCACACACATATCATATACACACTTACATTATATATATATATATATATATATATATATATATACACATCATATATATACATACA